>JBCEWE010000476.1:1977500-2174341 GCA_039877035.1 Silurus lanzhouensis
CTTTTTCAAGAATGCTGGATCAGCGAACTGTCCGCTTTGGTCATGTGAGTATTAAATTTATTTATCCCACAGTATTGGTAATCTTTCTGTATTCTGGGTTGAAAGGTGTTTGATGCTAATGCATTTGTTTTACATTATTAGCTGTTGGTTTCCTTACTTTTAATAGACTGGCAAGATCTCCACAGACAGTTTTCAGAAAAGCTTTTTTGAGTGGGAGGCTGTCCGTTTTGAGGTGGACAAAATCTGCAAGGAAGAGCCTTTCATCTGTCCTGCATGCACCCCAGATATTCTGGCAGTTTCAGTAGATGGAAACCGCAAGCTTTACCGTTTCAAGAATGCAGCTAAGTATACCAGAATTGTGTATAATGTCACACTGTTGAAACAATATTAATAAGAAGAAATATCCATTTAATGTGTATAGTAAAGTTAAATTAAATTAGAATGTATCATTAAATTTTGTGTATTCTGTATGTTTTCTTTGTTGTTTTTTTTTTCTTTTTTTTCTTTTTTATAGATCTGAAGAACAGGCCATTTTTGAAGACGTCTTTATAGCTAAGGATGAAGATGTGACAAGATTTGTGGACTACATTCACAAAGCATGCAAACATGTACTGTAAAATCGCAGATGATTAGACTTTATACAGAAGTACAATTGCCTCCAACTACAAATTTTGTTTACGAGAGTCTTATTTTCATCAACTATTTTCTATATTATAGGTCAGTGGAAGAGGTGTTTGTGGAGGGGAGTGGTCAGCAGCCAGAGAGACTTTCCAAAGATCTGCAAGCAAGGTAGATGAGGAGGGACTGGAGCTTGCGGTGTGTCAGCACGGAGTGCTACTCTGTGCATTAAATATGTACAGGGGGGAAATTTTTGCTTATCCCCTGTACCTGCAAAAACGGCTGGCTAGTAGGCAAATCACTTATTTTTGTATGGATGTGACCTGCAAATATTGGCCTTACCTCCAAAGAATTGCAAAAAGCTGCCCAGAGCTCCAGCACCTTCTTAATATGAAGCCCTTTCTTTCAGTATTCCATGCCAAAGCCCATGATTTTAAGTGCGAAGTAGGTGAACTTTGCTATGAGATTAATAAAATCTGCAAATGAATATCAAAACTTTCTCAGCATTATATTATTATTTTTCATTCCTAATCAGGTAAAATGGAGTGGAGCATATCAGGATGGGGCTGGTTTGACACTAGGAGAGGAGGTGGAACAGTGCAATGCTTTCCTCTCCAGGATTGCAGTGACCACAAAACACATGTCTAAAGCAGGTAAAATGACCTTCTACTGCACTTGTTACATCATTACAGGGGGAATATGGTAACATGATATTTTCTGTGTTTGCAGGACGCACAGACATGCTGACTCTCATGGCTATGCGCTGGAATCAACAAAAGTTCAACAATTTGGCCACCGCACTGAGCCGCCGATATCAGAAGGTAAGATAGAATCAGTAGAATTAGTTCTAGATGCTCAGTAATAAATGTCATTCATTTTTGAAGCTGTACAGGGTTATTCAAAACGAATGAACCGATATCATGACTCATTGCTTCAGTTCTCAAGCATCGTCATGGAATGAGTCCGTGACCGTGAGTTATCTAAGTTGATTGTGAATTTATTACTAGTGACTTGGCTGGAGTTTTCTTTTCTTTTCTTTAATAAAATATTGCGTAATGAAATTGGTTAATTCTTTTTAAATAACCCTGTATATTGAAGATTTGTTTGTTTTTATAGTATCTATGATTTCTTGTCATTTCATACCATGAAAGCTCTGCAAAGCCAGTTGCAAAACCTAGAGTCCATGAAAGTCGAACTGACAGTGACAGAGAGCCAATTGGAAGACTGGGTCAATGATGTAAAGGAGTGGGCAGACGGTGAGAAAATGACTAGTGTGTGTGTACTGTGTGTGTGTGTGTATATATATATATATATATATATATATATATATATATATATATATATATATATATATATATATATATATATATAATGTTACTAGTAATACATTTAGTTGTAAATAATTGTAATTGTTACTTTTGTTGTAATTTCTTCTCAGCAACAACAACAACCACCACAAATGATGTTGATGCTTTGGCCAGCAGAATTGAGGTGCTGGTGGCGAGTATCAAGAGGCGTTCCCAGCGTCTCTATAAAGATACAGATGGCAACAAAGGTCGTGCCAGGATCCGCCACAAGATCAGGGAAGAGAAGGGGATCCTGACATCAGTTGTGGAGAAATACAACATAATGGTTCCAAAAACAGAAACCCTGTGCTTGGAAACCATTTTGTCTGGTAAGACAGCTTGGCCATGGCAGCTACCACACAGTCTTATGTACACTAGTCTTCTGACAATTCTTTTATATAATGACACATCAGCCACAATGCCACAAATGTCACTCTGCAACCCCATATGACGTAATTTTTTCTTATGCATTCCAGACACTGTTGATTTAAGGACAAAAAGAAAGGCATTCGACATCATCATGTCACTAAGGCGACTTCAAGAGGAGCAGAAAATTGTTGTTGCAGAGATTAATCAACATTGGAAATATCTTTCAACTCGTGCTGAGACCCTCCGAGAACTGTCCTGCTTGTTTGCCAGCGAGAGTCTGAAAAGTAAGAAGTTGTAATACAGTTGTGTTCAAAATTATTCAACCCCCACTGAAATTGATTGTTTTGGTCGGTTTGACATTGATTATGATCATTCAGTCATCCTGCTTACAATTAAATCAAAGAGGCACATGTAGGTCAGACAAATATAACATAACATTTATAATGAAATAATCACAAATGTCTTTTCTGAGCTCACATCATTATCAGTTTTATTCAACCCCCAAGTGACATTCAATCTTAGTACTTAGTACAACATCCTTTTACAGTTATAACAGCTTTTAAACGTGAAGCATAGCTTGACACAAGTGTCTTGCAGCGATCTACGGGTATCTTCGCCCATTCATCATGGGCAAAAGCCTCCAGTTCAGTCACATTCTTAGGCTTGCGCACTGCAACTGCTTTCTTTAAGTCCCACCAGAGGTTCTCAATCGGATTTAAGTCTGGTGACTGCGATGGCCACTTCAAAATGTTCCAGCCTTTAATCTGCAACCATGCTCTAGTGGACTTGGAGGTATGCTTGGGATCATTGTCCTGTTGAAAGGTCCAACGTCTTCCAAGCCTCAGGTTCGTGACGGACTGCATCACATTGTCATCCAATATCTCCTGGTACTGAAGAGAATTCATGGTACCTTGCACACGCTGAAGCTTCCCAGTACCTGCAGAAGCAAAACAGCCCCAAAGCATGATTGACCCCCCGCCATGCTTCACAGTAGGCAAGGTGTTCTTTTCTTGTTCTTCCTCCTCCAAACATAGCGTTGATCCATGGGCCCAAACAGTTCTAATTTTGTTTCATCAGTCCACAGAACACTATCCCAAAACTTCTGTGGTTTGTCCACATGACTTTTGGCATACTGCAGTCGACTCTTCTTATTCTTTGGGGACAGCAAGGGGGTGCGCCTGGGAGTTCTGGCATGGAGGCCTTCATTACGCAGGGTGCGCCGTATTGTCTGAGCAGAAACTTCAGTACCCACATCTGACAAATCTTTTCTCAGTTCCTCAGCAGTCAAACGGGGACTTTTCTCCACTCTACGCTTCAGGTAGCGCACAGCAGTCGAAGTCAGCATCTTCTTTCTGCCACGACCAGGTAGCGTTTCAACAGTGCCCTTTGCCTTGAATTTGCGAATGATGCTTCCTATGGTGTCTCTTGGTATGTTTAACATCTTTGCAATCTTCTTATAGCCATTGCCCTTCCTGTGAAGAGTAATCACCTGTTCTCTTGTCTTCCTGGACCATTCTCTTGACCTCACCATGTTTGTAACCACACCAGTAAATGTCTAGAAGGAGCTGAGTATCACAGTCATTTTAAAGCTGCCTAATTGGTGCTTATTAGGCTTTATTGCTGCTCCCTGATATCCACAGGTGTTTTCAATACCTGATTGAAAACACTTCATTGAACCTCTGTTCTTCAGAGTGGTAGTCTTTAAGGGGTTGAATAATTATGTCAATGAAGAATTCACAAAAGAAACATTTACTACTGTATTACAAAACTAATTGATGTCATTTTAGTTGCATATGGTTCTTTAAGAAGTCCTTGTAGGATTTCATTCTGAATACAATTACAAATGTACACTAAATTCCCTAAAACCATTTACAGCATTGGGGGTTGAATAATTTTGAACACAACTGTATATGGCACAAACATAAGCATAAACAAAGGGCTGCCCCAAAAATATGACTAGTGCATATTTTTTTATAACTACATAGGACATGTCCTGTCTAATCATTAAAGTAAAAAGCCCTAACACACATACACAACAATGATGATTGTTTATAAGGTTTCTAATGGAGGCTTAATGTTATTTTGTTCTTCTTTTTAAGATTCGCAATGTGGCCTAAGTGAAGAAGGTTTGAAAGGTCTGCAGAGCATCATCCACAGAAAGCAATGTAAAATCAGAGATATGAGGGTGCAAGCAAGAGACTGTTACCTGCATGAGCAGAGAACATCAACTTTTTAAACAAACCGTCAGCTGATGACTATGACAGTGAAAGTGACTTTGAAAATTCTGATGATGAACTGTAATGTAAAAACTTTTTTTTTCTTGACAGTGAACCAGTGACCTTAACCCTGAATCTAAAGTGTGTAATAAAATCTGCTTTTTTGTAATTTTATAAATATAACCAAAGTGTAGTCTCTTTTTTCACATACATAGAAATACAACCAGTCAGTGATGGAAATGAAGTGTGTTATTGTAAGACTAAGTACTGTACTGTACTAAGGTATAGATTTCAGGTACTTGTACTCTAGATGCTTTGTTACTTCTCATGGCTCTTTGTAGTTGTAAAGTATTAGGCTGCAAAATACTTTTTACTGAGCTTATAAAATACAACATTTTGGTATGAATAAAACTACTCAGTAGTTTACACATATAGAATAAATACAGCCAGCCAAAAGAATTAGTTTATATGCAAAGAAAAAAAATATTTGCCAACAAAGATTTATAGCTCGTTAGATTTGTAACTTAAAAAAAAAAAAAAATTAGATACAGTTGTCTATACAAAATAGTTGAAAATGACCTCCACCAACTATAACACTAAATAATCATAAGTTTAATGAGAAATTTAATTCATATTGGAAATATGAAGAATTCAGGTGCAAAAGCCTCTAATCCATTTAGAATTTTTTTAAATAAAATGAGCATTTTTCTTAGGTGCCAATGTTTATGTTCAGTTTATTCACTTAAATGGCAGTAAAAATAACCTAGGAGCCTGAGAAAATGCCCATTTCAGACGAAAAATTTAAACACCACTTACAGGCTTTTGCATCTAAAAACTTCAAATGAAATTTTAGGTCTTCATCCCTGGGCTGAGGAAAAACAACTGGCCACATGCCTGTGTTCTAGATTAGAGCACTGTATAACAGTTGAAACCTGTTTATATACATGGAATAAGCAGATTATAATAAGGACATAGACAAGCAAGACAAAGAAATCTATTATGATAAGGAGGAATCCTTATTTCCCAACACTAAATGCAAGTTCATTTATTGCTGTTTTGCTATTCAGGTGTTCCAATTATGCAGACTGCTTTTACAAACATTTGTGAAAGAATGGGTTGCTCTCAGGAGCTCAGTGAATTCCAGCATGGTACCGTGACAGGATGCCACCTGTGCAATAAGTTCAGTCGTGAAATTTCCTCACTACTAAATATTCCACAGTAAACTGTTAAAGGTGTTATAACAAAGTTGAAGCGATTGGGAACGACAGCAACTCAGCCACGAAGTGATAGAACATGTAAAACCACAGAGCGGGTCAGAGGATGCTGAGACACATAGTGCACAGAAGTCATCAACTTTCTGCAGGGTCAGTAGCTACAGTCCTCCACACTTCATGTGGCCTTCAGATTAGCTCAAGAACAGTGCACAGAGAGCTTCATGGTCGAGCAGCTGCAGTGGTGTAAAGCATGCCACCACTGGACTCTAGAGCAGTGAAGACTTGTTCTCTGGAGTGACTAATTATGCTTCACTGTTTGGGGGTTGCCAGGGGAACGGTACTTGTCTGATTGCATTGTGCCAAGTGTAAAGTTTTGTGGAGGGGGATTAATATTTGGGGTTGTTTTTAAGTATTTTGGCTCGGCCCCTTAGCTCCAGTGAAAGAAACACTTAATGCTTCAGGACATTTTGGACAGTTTAATGCTACCTACTTTGTCAGAACAGATTGTGGACGGCCCGTTCCTGTTCCAACATGACTGAGCACAAGTGCAGAAAGCAAGATCCATAAAGACATGGATGAGTGAGTTTAGTGTGGAAGAACTCGACTGTCCTGCACAAGAGTCCTGACTTCAACCCGATAGAACACATTTGAGATAAATTAGATCAGAGACTGTAATCCAGGCCTTCTTGTCCAACATCAGTGTCTGACCTCACCAATGCTTTTGGAGAAATGGTCAAAAATTCTCACGAACACACTCTTAAACCTTGTGAAAAGCCTTCCCAGAAGAGTTGAAGCTGTTGTAGCTGCAAAGTTTGGGCCAACATCAAATTAAATCCTATAGATTAAGAATCGGCAATTTCATTTGCATGTGAAGGCAGACAAGTGAATGCTTTTGAATTATAGCGTATATAAACAGTTTGTAAAAATAAACAAAGTGTTTTAAAAAGTGTTCTAAGTAAAATGCCACATTTTAACCTGTATCTCAAATATATCAAATATAAGGTTTGCACAATGAACATATTTAAATATTCATTTGTTCATTGAACTTAGTGTTTACTTCATTTAATTACTAGATTTTACAACTACATTACCCACAAGCCTTTGGCACTCTATCAATGGGAGAGGAAAACATGGTGCTGTATTTTGTAGTTCATTGAAGTGTATACTTGTGCTGTAGTGTTACGGTTAGGATCTCGGTAAATCGTGAATTTCTTGTACCATAGCAATACCTCATTGTTCAGTGACAGTATTAGTGAAGTCATAATGACAGTAAAACAGTTTGCAACATGAAGCACCTTTTATTTTTTGCCTAAAAGTTAATCCAGCCACACCCCATCAAAATAAACGTCCCACTTAATTGTCCAAATATAGTAATTACAGGATCTACCATCTTCAGGTGGGTTATAACAGGTCAGTTATATATGTATTTCTTCTAATTAAAAATACAATTTAACAGTTATATATTTCTATCTGAAGCTAACCTTATGTAGATTAGATTATTGATTAGTGAATCTTTTTTTCCTAAAACAATGGCCTATTAATTTTCATGGTATGAACAGCTGTATACGGTGACAGCTGTATACAGTACGAGGAATATATATATATATAATTGATTATTGAATGGTATGAATCAGAGGGTGACAGCTGTATACAGTGTGTGTGTGTGTATTTTATATATATATATATATATATATATATATATATATATATATATATATATATATATATAAATAAAATTTTTTATTGTGTATATATATATATATATATATATATATATATATATATATATATATATATATATATATATATACATTTTTTTATTACAACAAATGTCTTAAAGTATCCTCTCTCAACTAGATACTTAAATACATTCATAATAAAATTGTATGCAAATAAGGCAATCAGTTTTGGTTAAATATGTAAATTTTAATAACCATTCTTATTAATAAACATATTCTATTTAAGGCTAAATAAAAAGAAATATGTAAATGGGAAATATGTAACACTAAATATATTTTTATATTTATATTTTGGTATTTATTCATGCATGGCATAAGAGACAGTTCATGTAAACTTACCCATAATAAAACTGCTCTGCAAAAATCATTAATGTTGGGAAAACCATTATAACAGCATGTTTGTAGCATGTCCTCTCCATGTTACACCACCTGGCTGTTACGCAGTTCAGAAAACATGCAAAAGGTGTATAAAATGACAACAAAAAAATACAAAAGAGTGTATGCACTGTACAAAAACTTTAATGAATTACAGCAATAACAAAAAACAACAAGAACAACAATGACAAAACCCTCAAAATTGACATTCTGAAAGCTGGTTGGTATTTGGAGACTCGGGTAAAAAATGCTGGAACTCGATGGCAGGCTCGCAGGTGTCATCCAAAGTTTTGCCACTGCAAAGTATCATAAGTGCACGTTATTGGAACACAGAACAAAAATCATGATTATCAATCTCGATTTCAATTATATTTTTTTATATTTGTTAAAGTAACACTCTTGGATTAGCTGAAAAGGGCTATGACTTTCAGAATACTGAATAAATGTAGAAATGTAGATTTCAGCATGTTTTCATGTTGCATTCCATGCAGATCTATAAGTTGTACAGACACAGGGATAAGGATAGTGACTGCATCTTGCTCCCATTTCTAATCATCATTGGTCTCATCATTGGTCTCCTGTTCTTCATATTTAATAATTGTGTATAATCCATTGTGTCCACTTCAATCAAAACATTTTGGGCTCTTGCTAATAACTACATATATTAATCCACACCAGGAGGTAGATCATTCTCCCATTTGTATCCAAAATAATTGAATAATATTTTAAGAATTTTCAGTCTCAGTCTTCGGGTTTTAGTACAGTCTACTGACCATCACCCATGTCCTAGCAAAAACTTGCATCAGTTTTCTATCTACGTCAGAGGATAATTAGAAGTCAAGTCAAGATTTATTGAAGCTTTTATTCCTGCCATGATCAACTACACGACCAGGGAGCTTTCTCTTGCCACAGACATAAATAATAGGAACTTCCATGTTGCTTGCAAGACACCATTTTAACTTTGCCAACATCATATTGGTCATGAAATAGACTTAGCATTGCAATGGAGTTACATTTTTAATGAAACACGACTTACCACACAGTGCAAGGCAACCAGTGGACTTTCAATTCTGCTTTTCCCTACACACACACACACACACACACACACACACACACACACACACACACACACACACACACACACACACACACACACACACAGTAATAATTATTGAAGCTGTTTAAGCAGTCACTGGATAGAGCACTGGACATATTGGACATATAACATTGTTTTATTATCTTTAAACGCCAGAATCAGTCACTAAGACAAACAAGAAGCCTAATAAAAGACATTTTACCTCATTTGTTCTTTTTCCGGTTATTTTATCAAATAGGAAGATCTTCTGCCTATTACATTTTCAGCAACCTTAATGATCAAAACACAAGGAACGTTTATAAAGCAATGAATGTCAAGTTTGCAGTTGAATTCAAGTTAATAGTTATCATTTCACTTGTGAGGTGATCTGTGGTCTTGTCCATTTGTGTCCAAATTACTATGCCCTTGCTTTTTGTCAATCGAGCAAAACGTACTGGGCCGGGTTTTCCAAAGCCCTCTTAGCTTAAGTCAGTGATTGACAATAACCACAGCCCTTGGACAATAGACACGTAAACACAGCTGAATAACTAAAAAGAACAAAATACTTTTTATTGGCTACCAATAACCTGATGACCCGAATAAATCTCATTTGCATGAAGTCAGCTTTGTCTGAGAGCAAATTTATTAATAGTGTGGATTAAAGTAGACCACTGCCAAAAAACTTCCCTTTTCTTCCCTTCTTCACATATGGCCCCTCCTGACTCAAGGACTGGGAGGTGGAAGATGGAGCAGTTGGAGAACAAGACTGTGGAAGGGAGAGATCTGTGGTGATAAACGATGGAGGAGAGACAGTGGTGGCAGAAGGTGGCAGGGAACCGATTAAGGTTTTTGTCCTTTTCCTCCTCTGTTGCAAAGACCTAGAACATGGCAGTGAAGGTGGAGAAGAAAAAGAGTGTGAAGTTAGAACAGCTGAGGAAGTAGTAGAGGAGCTAGGAGAGCGTGAATTTGGAGAACATAGGGAGACAAGATTGAGTGTATATAGAGTCTCTGTCTTCTTTGTAAGGCTTTCCGGCTGCGCCACGGTGAGGCTCTCCGGCGGCTCCACAGTAAGGCTCTCCGACTGCTCCACGGTGATGGCTCCCCGGCTGCTCCACCGTAAGGCTCTCCGACTGCTCCACCGTGATGCTCTCCGACTGCTTCACCGTGAGGCTCTCCGACTGCTCCACCGTGAGGCTCTCCGACTGCTCCACCGTGAGGCTCTCCGACTGCTCCACCGTGAGGCTCTCCGACTGCTCCACCGTGAGGCTCTCCGACTGCTCCACCGTGAGGCTCTCCGACTGCTCCACCGTGAGCCTCTCCGACTGCTCCACCGTGAGGCTCTCCGACTGCTCCACCGTGAGGCTCTCCGACTGCACTGCTCCTGACTGGGGCTTTTGTGCTGCTTTGTTATTGGGATGTCATTGTCCAGCTGCTGTGCTGTGGAGGTTGCTTTAATACAAGTTTACATTAATTTCATATCTGTACAAATTAACAAACAAAGAAACATGCATTTTAAATACTAATTATTATTTCTGAACAAAAATCTTGCTCCTACCCTTAGTCAAGATAAATTCATATGCTGTCCTCATCTTATTAAAAAAATTTCTTGTGACAGGAGTGGGGAGCAGATGGGTGATTATGTCTGCAACCCACCTATTTGAATTCTTTTGATCTTGTTTGCCAATAAATAAAATAGGCTTGTAACCCACTGCCTCAAGTTTCCGCACCTGAAATGAACAAAAGCAGTTAAGCATTACACATACACATTAGTTAAACCCACTGCATTATCAAGTGCATTCATTCTGTATAAAGCAATTTTATTTTAAGGTCATTCAATGGAGTGCAATGCAAAAAATAGGGGCCTTAATCAGTTTCAAAAAGTTTATTATTTGAGAAAAGAGAACATTTGACTTTTTTTAAAAGTCAAAATGTTTACCATTGCCAACACGACTGATTCATTAATAACTTATTGTTTCTCTTTAAGACAACTTAAACATAAAGATAAGTTTTATTTCATACAAAGAAGACTAAGTTAAATGGGTTTATGAAGGCCACATATCAATCAGTTCAACAGAATAAATTATACGCCCAGCATTTCTGCTTTTCATGACAGACTGTCCCCACTGTCTATCCAGTGACACCACTTTGTCTTTTATTTTTTGTTTAGTGGACAGACTTTCAAAGCAGACATGACACGTTTTTCTGCTTGCCTGATTGGGAGTCTGGCAAGATGGACAGGGCCTGAATTTTGGCCTAGTCATAATTTGACAAGAAATATACACAGAAATATACAGAAAGATAGACAGATATAACATCAACAGATGTAAACAGTGAGAGAGAGAGAGAGAGAGAGAGAGAGAGAGAGAGAGAGAGAGAGGGAGAGAGAGAGAGAGAGAGAGAGAGAGAGAGAGAGAGAGAGAGAGAGAGAGAGAGAGAGAGAGAGCAGGTTAACAAGACAGACGTGGCTCTTAAAAGTGCCTTTTGCTAGTGTGTGTGTGTGTGTGTGTGTGTGTGTGTGTGTGTGTGTGTGTGTGTGTGTGTGTGTGTGTGTGTGTGGTAAGGGGATTAAAATAAAAGAGGAATGTTCGAAGCTGGCAAATCTGAAGGACCTGATAAGAGAAAAAAAAAAAGTTTTAGAATTCAGAATTGAACACCTTACATTTTTACAAATTTTTTCTTCATCAGTGTTGGCAGATGACCTACACCCTAACCCTAGATGACCTACACCAGGGGTCACCAACCTTTTTGAAACTGAGAGCTGCTTCTTGGGTACCGATTAATGTGAAGGGCTACCAGTTTGATACACACAGTTTTCAGTTTAATCTGAAATAACAAATTTGCTCAATTTACCATATATTATGTTATTATTAATAATTAATGATATTCATCTATGTGAAGACACTGATCATGTTAATGATTTCTCACAATAATTATCAACAATGATTTAACAAAGTAGGAAACGCGGGCGACTTATGTGACACCATGTTGGTGACCCCTGAACACCCTAACCCTAGATGACTAACCTAACCTTCTTTAGACAAGAATGCTTAATTTGCTTTATTATATTGTAAATATGTGATGCTCCACAGTATTGTTGGTTTTTTATAATTAATTAATTGTCGACATTAATTTGTATTGTTATTGCTAAGATTTGTGTATTTACTAGAGTTTTTTTGTGTGGATTTGTGAACAATTACTGGAAAACACACCTATCTGGCAACCCTGTTCCTCATCTATACATTTATAAATGGCTAAAGTATTAAAGTGCTACTGTCATATTGGTAACTTAAAACACACAATTTCCAAATATCATACAATCTTCTCTATTTCTTTGCATGATTAAATGTGGAAAAACAAATAAACAAACTTGAATGTAATTAGCTATCTTAGCCTGCTACTACACATTTGGTGCAGCAAGTTATATTTTATAATGTCTGCTGTGATTTACTGCATCACAAAACTGCTTCCTTTCACTTCTACAGCTTCTAAACACAACTTCTTCACCTGATTGAACAGTTTTTGTTCAGTAAATTGTAGGGATTGTTCCCAATTATATTAATGAACTGTTCTACTTACCGAGTGGAAAATCGCAATGGAGCATGGGATCTCCATACAATGACGTCAGCGCCACTAATTAATTAATTAATTAATTAATTAATTAATTAATTAATTAATTAATTAATTAATTAATTAATTAGTTCTTATAAATAAATAAATAAATAAATAAATAAATAAATAAATAAACGTGGTGAGGGAAGACACGCAGGTAGTTGGTGAGAAAGAGGCCGTTTTAGAGATAGAAAATGTGGAAAAAAGAAACCATGACCTGGATTGAGTAGCCCTGCCATAATTAATTTATAGCAAGCTATTGTTTTTTATTCTTATTTATCGTAGTCCCGATCCCGTTCATAACACAAAACGGACTGCAGTCTGATTCCCCAACACGTCAAAATTCAACGCCGCAGGTTTCGGTTCAGAGATCTACAGAAGTCTATGGGAATCCCTGCACGTTGAAAACGGACGCCAAAGGGATACCCAGTGCGTCAAAATGTGACTCCAGGGGATCCTGCCCAAGCGTCCATATGTGACGAGTTGGGAGTGAGAACGTGTTGCTCGCGAATAGCACCATAGACCAAACAACCTATAGGGAATTGTTTTTATGGAGTTATTTTGAAAAAAAATTAATGTATTAATAAAAATATAATTAGGAAATGAGTAGCATTTACAATACAGAAAACCATAGTTTTTTTTTTTTTAAGTATTGGTTGAAGTGTCCTCTGACATCAAAATAAAAAGGCGGAGTTAAAGACATACGTCACCATATCTAGTCAATGAAATTAAAGAATGCCCTGATGTGTATCTTTAACTCAGCCTAAAGTCTAATAGCTCATTTCTGGCTGTGGATTCTTGACAACGTTTGCAGAGAAAGTGTTCATAATAATAGATGAGTGCAAGTCTTGCTGCGTTTTAGAAGGTCCACCTCAAAATAATCCATAATGACAATTCAGTGCAAAAATAAACTTTAACACATTACTGACCTGAGAGAAAAACTCCATACATTGGGGTAATTTGGTATAGGAACAGGAATGTCATTATTAGCTGTATTACATGGAAATTTGCACCAGGAGATAAAGTGCTAATTTTGCAACCCACATAAAATTTTAAATTACTGTATGTCAAATAGGAGGCCAAGCAAAGTAAATAATCTTCATGAAAAGATGCCTTTAGATGGTTCCTGAAAGAGAACTGGGACCAAAAAGTGCCACAAAATTTCTCCACTCCGTTTGTATTGTTCAGAGCCCCAACTATGCTTTCATGTTTTCTGGATAGATTCCTATGCCCACACAAAGCCTACAGTGCCTTGCAAAAGTATTGACCCCCCTTGGCGTTTTTCCTATTTTGTTGCCTTACAACTTGGAATTAAAATTGAGTTTTATTTGAATTTCATGTAATGGACATACACACAAAATAGTCCAAATTGGTGAAGTGAAATGAATAAAATAACTTGTTTTAAAAAATATAAAAAAATTATTAACGGAAAAGTGGTGCGTGCATATGTATTCACCCCCTTTGCTATTAAGCCTCTAAATAAGATCTGGTGCAACCAATTACCTTCAGAAGTCACGTAATTACTTAAATAATGTCCACCTGTGTGCAATCTAAGTGTCACATGATCTCAGTATATATATATATATACACCTGTTCTGAAAGGCCCCAGAGTCTGCAACACCACTAAGCAAGGGGCACCACCAAGCAAGCGGCACCATGAAGACCAAGGAGCTCGCCAAACAGGTCAGGGACAAAGTTGTGGAGAAGTACAGATCAGGGTTGGGTTATAAAAAAATATCCAAAACTTTGAACATCCCACGGAGCACCATTAAAACCATTAATAAAAAATGGAAAGAATATGGCACCACAACAAACCTGGAAAAAGAGGGCCGCCCACCAAAACTCACGGACCAGGCAAGGAGGGCATTAATCAGAGAGGCAACAAAGAGACCAAAGATAACCCTGAAGGAGCTGCAAAGCTCCACAGCGGAGATTGAAGTATCTGTCCATAGGACCACTTTAAGCCGTACACTCCATAGAGCTGGGCTTTATGGAAGAGTGGCCAGAAAAAAGCCATTGCTTAAAGAAAAAAATAAGCAAACATGTTTGGTGTTCGCCAAAAGGCATGTGGGAGACTCCCCAAACATATGGAAGAAGGTACTCTGGTCAGATGAGACTAAAATTTAGCTTTTTGCCCATCAAGGAAAACGCTATGTCTGGCGCAAACCCAACACCTCTCATCACCCAGAGAACACCATCCCCACAGTGAAGCATGGTGGTGGCAGCATCATGCTGTGGGGATGTTTTTCATCAGCAGGGACTGGGAAACTGGTCAGAATTGAAGGAATGATGGATGGCACTAAATACAGGGACATTTTTGAGGGAAACCTGTTTCAGTCTTCCAGAGATTTGAGACTGGGACGGAGGTTCACCTTCCATCAGGACAATGACCCTAAGCATACTGCTTAAGCAACACTTGAGTGGTTTAAGGGGAAACATTTAAATGTCTTGGAATGGCCTAGTCAAAGCCCAGACCTCAATCCAATTGAGAATCTGTGGTATGACTTAAAGATTGCTATACACCAGCGGAACCCATCCAACTTAAAGGAGCTGGAGCAGTTTTGCCTTGAAGAATGGGCAAAAATCCCAGTGGCTAGATGTGCCACGCTTATAGATACATACCCCAAGACACTTGCAGCTGTAATTGCTGCAAAAGGTGGCTCTACAAAGTATTGACTTTGGGGGGGTGAATAGTTATGCACGCTCAAGTTTTCGTTTTTTTTGTCCTATTTCTTGTTTGTTTCACAATAAAAAATATTTTGCATCTTCAAAGTGGTAGGCATGTTGTGTAAATCAAATGATACAAACCCCCCAAAAATCCATTTTATTTCCAGGTTGTAAGACAACAAAATAGGAAAAACGCCAAGGGGGGTCAATACTTTTGCAAGGCACTGTATGTCTCTTTGTGGTTTCAGTAGCTGAAGTATCCAGAGAGTAAGAGGCTCAGCTAATTAATCATGCAAAACACAGAGAAACACATGCACAGTCTTAAAAACCAAGATGCCGGAGCTCAGTTAACATTCTCCTGAGTCTTCCTCCACTTCTTCACATGCCAGGGTAAGATTTAAGATTTGGAAATTGGAACTGCATGTGCTTTAAAAACAGAAGTGATTATAATCACTGTCATCATCATTATTATCATCATCATCATCATCATCATCATCATCTCTTACTTTCCTTTATTCAGGCCCTTTCTTGAATGAAGCAAATGTTTACCTTGTTGTTAATATTTTCTATTATATAATGATGCATATTCTGCCTTACCTGTGCAATTTGCAAGATTTGTTGTATAACTACATGGACAGATGCTGAATCAGCACCCTTCATGGATACTTTAGACTTCAGGTCATTTAGAAAATGTAAGCTTTGTGTGGCACATGCTCTGCAGTTCTTCATCAATCCTGCACACACACATCAAAATTAAGTAAATTTACAGAAATACAGGATCTAAGTGTAAATAGGCTGTCTTTTTTGTATTCTGTCTTACGATCAGGTAAATTTAGAGGTGCCATGTGTGCTGTTGCACTTCCATTGATAATGGTGTCAGCAGTATACATATTACAATATTACAATATACAATATTACAATTATACAATATTTGGGAACAAGGGAAATATAAAATGTGATTGCTATGGGTTGGAACTTAGAACTTTAACAACCTCTTTCCTATAGGTTTTTATCTCACATATTCTCAAAGAAATTAGAGAAAGGGGGATAAGAGTAAAAAAAAAGGGCACAAAGTCAAACAAAATGACATTAAAATGTATCAGAGAGTGACACCTACAAAGAATTGGCAGGTTTTTGTAATAAAAAACAACAATTAGGAAGTTTTTTGCAAAAAAGGAAAAAATAAAACGTCTCTAGGTTACGTATGTAACCCTAGTTCCCTGAGGGAACGAGACGCTGCGTCGAAACGCTTTGGGAACGTGCCTGAGTGTTCATGCTCTGAATAACGTGTGAAATCAGTCAAAAATTGGACGCTGGCCGTCACTGATGAGGTGACGTCACGACCAGGAGTATAAAACGCATATGAGAGAAGCCAGCGGCAGCTTCTTTAAGGGAGAAGAAAGCGCCGCAGGGACGCTGGAGGTGTGGCACAGAGACGCAGCGTCTCGTTCCCTCAGGGAACTAGGGTTACATACGTAACCTAGAGACGTTCCCTTTCAGGAACTCGAGCTGCGTCGAAACGCTTTGGGAACGAGTGTCCAATCCGAGGGGCCAGGAGTGGCACTGCGGTCCAGGTTATAGAACCGCACAAAGGTCAGTGGGGCAGACCAACCCGCAGCGTCACATATGTCTTGGAGGGGAAGTGATGGAAGTGATGTCCGGGTGGAGTGAGCTCTGACCCCGAAGGGAGCGGGGCGACCAGAGGACTCATAAGATGACGTGATAGATGAACAGCTGATGGGACCTTCTCCAAGGACCCGTCCTGCAAACGTAAGTGTCCAGAGCACGCACCGGGCAGAGCCGGTTAAGCTTCTCCTGGTCTGGGGCCTGGAATGGAGGAGGATAGAATGCCTGTAGCCTAACGGGCCGTGGGACGACCGAGGGCACCTTGGGGATGTAACCCGTACGGGGGTAAAGGAGGGCACCAGCCATACCTGGGGTAAACTCCAGGAAGGAGGGGGCCATAGAGAGGGCCTGCAGGTCCCCCACCCTTTTTATAGAGCAGATGGCCAACAAGAACGCGGTTTTGATAGAAAGGTGCCTCCAAGATGCCTCGGCTAGAGGCTCGAAGGGGGGCTCAGAAAGGGCCCCCAAGACAACGGCCAGGTCCCACCCAGGCACTCTAGGCCATACCGGGGGCCTCAGCCTCCGGGGGCCACGGAGAAAACGCGTCACAAAGGGGTCTCTGCCCAGAGATTGCCCGGCCACAGGGGCATGATTGGCCGAAATGGCAGACGCGTAGACTTTTAGGGTGGACGGAGCCAACCCCTTGGCGAACTGTCGCTGGAGAAAATCCAGCACTGAACCAACTGGGCAGTGGACTGTATCCAGCCGGTGGTGCTCACACCACGAGCAGAACAGACGCCACCTGGCGGCATACAACCTCCTAGTGGAGGGAGCTCTGGAGTGGAGAATGGTCTCTACCACCTCGGTGGAGAGACCAGAACCTCGGAGCCATGCCCCTTCAGGGGCCACAGCCACAGCCTCCACAGCTCCGGGCGGGGGTGAAATATGGCACCCCCTAGCTGAGAAAGGAGGTCCCTCCTCAGAGGAATCTCCCACGGAGGGTGTTCGAGGAGAGCCACCAAGTCCGCGAACCATGGTTTGCGCGACCACCTTGGAGCTACCAGGAGGAGACTGACTCAATTCAATTTTCAATTCAATTTTTCAATTCATTTTTATTTGTATAGCGCTTTTAACAATGAACATTGTCTCAAAGCAGCTTTACACAGATAATGTGGTGATCAGATGTAAATATGTTCTTTGTATGTTTGTCCCTGATGAGCAACTGTGGCAAGGAAAAACTCCCCGAGATGGCATAAGGAAGAAACCTTGAGAGGAACCAGACTCAAGAGGGAACCCATCCTCATCTGGGTTGCACCAAATGTCCATTTGAAGCATATATACAAAGTTGCAGGGTGCAGTGATGATGATCAGAAGCAAACTGCACTCCCGAGTCAGTGCAGCAGACCGCTGACACCAACTACAGTCCAATCCATCCTCAAAGCACCCGTTCTACTCCGGAATTACATTGAACCACCCAAGGTGTTGAGGAGAGACCGTCCCAAGCTGCACAGAAGTGTGAAGATCCGCGGAGGGGAGAGGGGCAGGAACAGTGGTCACTGGAGCCTCAGGAGCATGTTTAACTCGACCGAGAGAGAGAGAGAGAGAGAGAGAGAGAGAGAGAGAGAGAGAGAGAGAGAGAGAGAGACAGAGAGAGAGAGAGAGAGAGGGTGACAGGAAGGGAAGGATATGGATTATTAAGTGTCCCTATTGGTGTATGAAAGTTGATGTCACTGTGCAGTTTGGACTCCGGCAAGACTCGCTATGGCAGCATAACTAAAAGGGAGAACCAGAAGGTAACACAGACATGAGGGATCTCTGGGATAAGAGACGACCCACCACACCACCGTCAACAAACCCGAGTGAACGTGTGAATGTGAGGGGACGACAGCATACAAATATACCAGTTCACCAAACACTCTATATCCATGTTTCCTCCAGATCTGCACCTTTACCTAAGAAAAATCTACTGATCAAAGACTTGACTAAATAAATAAGTTTTCAGCCTCGACTTGAACACTGAGACTGTGTCTGAGTCCCGAACACTGATTGGAAGGCTCTTCCATAACTGTGGGGCTTTATAAGAGAAAGATCTGCCCCCTGCTGTAGTCTTCATTATTTGAGGAACCAAAAGATAGCCAGCACCTTTTGATCTAAGTAGGCGTGGAGGATCATACTGGTACAAAAGTTCACTCAGATACTGCGGTGCGAGACCGTTAAGTGCTTTATATGTCAGTAGTAGTATCTTATAATCAATGCGAGATTTGATTGGGAGCCAGTGTAGACTGATTAAAACAGGGGTGATGTGGTCGTATTTCCTAGATCTGGTGAGGACTCTTGCTGCTGCATTCTGGACTAACTGAAGCTTATTTATGCACTTACTCGCACACCCAGACAGTAAAGCGTTACAGTAGTCTAATCTAGAAGTAACAAAAGCATGAACTAGTTTTTCTGCATCCTGTAACGACATCATATTTCTAATTTTAGCAATATTTCTAAGGTGGAAGAAGGCGATCCTGGTAATATTATTCACGTGAGACTCAAAGGAAAGACTCGGGTCAATAATCACACCAAGGTCTTTGACAGCCGTACATGCTGAAACAGAAACACCATCCAGAGATGCTACGTAATCAGAAAGTTTGCTTCTAGCTGCATGTGGTCCTAGTAAAAGTACTTCCGTCTTATCTGAGTTGAGCTGAAGAAAATTATTAAGCATCCACTGTCTAATGTCCTTTACACACTCCTCAACACTGTTTAGCTGATCTCTCTCATCTGGCTTTGCTGAAATATACAGCTGTGTGTCATCAGCATAGCAATGGAAGCGAATCCCATGTTTATGAATGATTTCACCAAGAGGCAGCATATATAAGGAGAAAAGCAGTGGGCCTAAGACAGATCCTTGAGGAACACCAAACTTTACCTTATAGAGTGTGGAGAACTCACCATTTACATCCACAAACTGATAGCGATCAGTCAAATAAGACCTAAGCCAAGAGAGAGCTGTTCCCTTTATTCCTACAACGTTCTCAAGTCTAGCAAGCAGTATAGTGTGATCAATGGTGTCAAAAGCTGCACTAAGGTCGAGCAAAACAAGTAAGGAGACAAAACCCTGATCGGAGGCCAATAACAGGTCATTTACCACCTTAACTAGCGCCGTCTCTGTGCTATGATGAGGCCGAAATCCTGACTGATACATTTCAAAAATGTTATTCGTAAGTAGGTGTGAGCATAACTGCTGTGCTACAACCTTTTCTAAAATTTTGGATATAAAGGGGAGATTTGATATCGGTCTGTAGTTGGACAACTGACATGGGTCAAGGTCAGGTTTCTTAATAAGGGGGTGGATAACTGCCAGTTTGAAGGATTTAGGTACATAACCAGTGCTAATGGAAGAGTTAATTATTTTTAAAACTGGTTTGATTACCTCTGGAGTTATCTGTTTAAAGAAACTAGTGGGCAGGGGATCAAGAATACAGGTTGATGATTTTGATGAGGAAATTAATGAGATTAAGTCATTCTCATGAATAGGAGTGAAGCTTTGTAGTTGATTGTCCGTTATAATTACACTGCTGTCTACAGGGTTACTTGTAAAATAATTTGAATTTATATTAACCGTCTGGATTTCTTGCCTGATGTTTTCAATTTTATTATTAAAAAAGTTCATGACTCCATCCCGGCGAACTCTCTCCAGAACTCCCGGAAGCAGCGCGACGGGGGGAAAAGCGTACAGACGCAGCCTCGACCACGCCTGAGACATAGCATCCAGCCCCAGCGGGGCCGGAGGAGTAAGGGAGAACCAGAGGGGACAGTGCGACGTCTCTCGAGACGCGAACAGATCCACCTGGGCTCTTTCGAATTTCTCCCAAACCTGTTCCACCACATCGGGGTGGAGCCGCCTTTCCCCGGGCCTCAACCCCTGCCTCGACAGGGCGTCTGCTGCCTCGTTCAACCGGCCTGGGATGTAAACCGCCCTCACAGAGAGGAGTTTCCCCTGGGCCCAAAGGAGGACCTGGTGTGCCAGCCTGCACAGGGGGCGTGAGCGCAGACCTCCTTGATGGTTGATGTGAGAGACCACCGAAGTGTTGTCCGTACGGACCAACACGTGGTGACCTCTGAGGTCTGAGAGGAAATGCTTCAAAGCTAGAAGCACGGCCAGCATCTCTAGGCAATTGATGTGCCACAGTAGATGAGGCCCCTCCCACAGACCTCTGGCGGAGCGACCACTCATGACCGCTCCCCACCCCGTGAGGGACGCATCCGTCGTTAGCATTAAGCGACGACCGGGGACTCCCAGCACAGGGCCTAGAGATAGGAACCGGGGATCTCTCCAAACATCCAAGGCACGTAGGCATCGCCGCATGACCTTGATGGTACGGAGCGGGTTGCCCCTCTGTGAGAACCCGCGGGTCCTGAGCCACCACTGAAGGGGCCTCATGTACAGCAGGCCAAGCGGAATCACACTGGACGCAGCTGCCATAAGCCCTAGCAGTTTCTGGAACTGCTTGACAGTGAGAGGCTGCCCTTCTTTGACCTTCCTGACGGCCGCAAGGATGGCCACAACGCGGGCAGGAGAAAGCTGCGCACGCAAAGTAGTCAAATCCCATATGACACCGAGATAGGTGGTTCTCTGTAAAGGAGAAAGCACACTTTTCCTGGCGTTCAGCCGAAACCCCAAAGCCTTCATGTGGGCGAGAACGACATCTCGATGCTGGACCGCCAGCTGCTCTGACTGAGCTAGGATCAACCAATCGTCGATGTAGTTGACACACATTTCGTGAAGGTACGGGGTGAAAGGGCAAGGCCAAATGGAAGAACCCGAAACTGGTAAGCTTCGGCCCCGAAAGCGAACCTCAGAAACTTCCTGTGAGAAGGTAGGACGGACACAAAGTACGCGTCTTTCAGATCCACCGTGACAAACCAGTCCTCGGATCTGATTTGAAGCACGACCTGCTTGAGGGTCAGCATCTTGAACCTGAGTCGCATGAGAGAACGGTTCAGCTGACGTAGATCTAAAATAGGACGCAACCCACCGTCCTTCTTGGGAACTATAAAGTACCGGCTGTAGAACCCGGACTCCCGTTCTGATGGAGGGACCACCTCGATGGCCCCCTTCCTCAGGAGAGTATCTACGTCCTGTTCCATGACCAGAGCCTGCTGTCGTCCCACCAGAGTGGGAAGAACCCCATGAAAACGGGGCGGAGGAGACCCTGAACTGAATCGAGTAACCCCGCTCTACAGTATGCAGGACCCATCGAGACACATCTGGGAGAGCTTTCCAAGCTCCCAGAAAATGCCTCAAGGGTATCAGCCTCTCGAGACTGACCTCCGAAACGCTCAGAGCCAGGGCCGCGCCCTGAGACGGTTTTAGGGGAGGCGAGATCTCCCGGACCACAGCGATGCCGGGTGGAGACCAAGGAGAGAGCTCGCTGGAGCTGGCCGCGCCCTGAAGCACCGAGGGTGGCAGGGTTAACGGACCAGGTCCCTGAGGGGGCTGGGACAGGGCGGGCACCAGAAAAAGCGGTGTGACACGCCCCCCCACAGCCAGATCCCCAGAAAGTTCTGTGTCAGGATCTTTTTGCCGAAGCCTTTTTGTTGGAGATGACAGTCCTCAGATCTGTCACCTCACGAGGCTTCGACGCCGAGCGCCGCGCAGGATTCCTCACAGGGGGAGAGCGAGTCGCGACACTGCGTTTCTGAACCTCCCGATGGGAGACGGAGGGCTGCGGCTGGGGCTGAGCCTGCCGAGCAGCCCCCTGTGAGCGGCGTGGGAGGTAACGCTGGAACGCCGCCGCACTTTTCCTATTTTCCTGAAACCTCTCAACCACCGAATGTACGGAATCACCGAAAAGGCCAGTAGGAGTTAGCGGAGCGTCCAGTAACACGGCCCTGTCCCTATCAGACATGTCTGACAGTGTGAGCCACAGGTGCCTTCTGTAGACACCAGGGCAGCCATAGACCGGCCAATGGCCCTAGCGGTCTCCTTAGTGGCTCTGAGAGCCAGATCTGCTGTACGGCGCAGCTCATCAAACTGGCCATCCACGGCACCCCCCACATCCAATTCACGCAGCAGGTCAGCCTGATATGCCTGCAACACCGCCATGGTGTGCAGGGAAGAAGCAGCCCGACCTGCTGAAGCATAGGCTTTACCTACAAGCGCAGAAGTGCTGCGTAGGGGCTTTGTGGGTAACGTCGGTGTCTTAAGGGAAGAGACGACTCCGGGAGAGAGATAGGTGGCAAGTGTCTCTTCAACCTGAGGCATAGCCTCATAACCATATTCTTTCCGCCCAAATATGTGGGAATACACAGTAGAAGTGGGGGTGAAGGGGCGGGCCGAGTAAGGTTTAACCCACGACCTAGACACCTCGGTGTGTGGATCGGGAAAAAATGGAAGACCCCTGCGCGGAGGTTGTGACACGGGTGTCAGAAAGCGCTCATCTAATTTACTGGATGAAAGCACTTCCTGCTCATGAGCCGGCCAAGTTATATCGAGCTTGGCAACGGCATGCGTTACAACCTCCGTAAGCTCCTCGGCTTCCGTATCGCAGCGCGCGGCCCCGCCCCCCCCCCCCTCCTCGGAGGAAGAAAGGCGGAGCCGCATGCGCTCGCGGCAGGGGGAAGAATCCGCCGAAAGGCGTGCTTCCGAATCCTGCGAGCGAGCGCTAGACAGAGCAGATGAGGCTGGAGATAGGGAAAAACCCGTCTCGAAACCCTCTGCAAGGTCCATCTGCGAACCCCAGGATCTGGCATGCCGCTCTGCTTTAGCGAGAGCGGGACCAGACCTGGAAGGAGTTAGAGCACCCATTTCATTGAAAAGAGCCGAGCGAGCACGGAGCGAGCGCAGAGACATGCGAGCACAGTGAACACACTCAGCTCCCTCTTCGAGAACCGATCTCGCATGCTCCGCACCCAAGCAAGCAACACACAAGCTGTGCGAATCCCCCCCCGTAATATAGCGGGGGCAGGGAGGAATGCACGGTTGAAAACTGTGCTTAATTTTTCCGCCTGCTTTCATTATTTCTCCGCTTTTTTTTTTTTTTTTTTGACAGACAATAAGACGAACAATGTCACACAAACACACAGAGCGCTTTCTGAAAACACAGAAGCTGCCGCTGGCTTCTCTCATATGCGTTTTATACGGCGTGTTCCCAAAGCGTTTCGACGCAGCTCGAGTTCCTGAAAGGGAACTTAGTTGCATATGTTATACCAGTGGTGGGCCATCAGAGCTAGCAAGGCCCTCTCTGCTGGCCTAAACTTGATCATATTCATTGACTTACGTTTTAATATGTATATTTTTTATGAATATGTATTAAATTGTTCCCAATATTTATTGCTCTTCATTTCATGGCTTTTCTTTTGTGTGCATTGTTGCTAAGGACAGCACAACCGAATGCAAGTTTCAGAGTTTATATCCAATCAGATTTCAGCAGTCACATTACATGTTGCCTGGGTCAAAGGTATCTGTCAAAAATATCTGCTTTGAGCCATAGCTGTGAACACTGCAGGCATCCTATAGCTTACAATCTATTTTGCTTGAAGCTGTTGCTTTAACCAATTAGCCAATTTAACTTGATTACTCCAAAGCCATCTAGAAGGCATCCATTCGGGTTGCCATTTTCACATCCATGATTGAATGCCCATAGAGTGCACAAGTCACAAGACCCGAATCTGTAGCAAATTGCACAAACACAAAATATTTGTGTAGATTTAACAGCTGTTATTATATACCACAATGGTTGACAGAAGAGAAGAAATTTATTTGGTTGCAGATATACTTACAAGGACATTTACAAGATGGACTTTTCAAGAAAAGATGGACATTGTGAGAAAAGTCAGCCAAAACAGTTAAAAACAGTTAAGCTTTTGCCTTGATATGAATTCCTTAGGAAAACTGTAATGCATTAAAAAAATGCAGAAAAAATGCACGAAAAACCTGTGGTAATTTTATGAGGTTAATATTGATGCTTCTAATATAGAGGTTATGCAAGCAGTGCAGATCTGGCAGCAATGAAAGGAGACTTGTTGAACTTTGTTCCTTGGGTTTCTTGTAATGGCATTCATTCTCGCTGAATGGGATAGCTGTCTGTGATGCAGTGCTCTGCTATATTGCATTTCTGTACAATATTGATGGTTTATATAGCTGTGGCTTCAAAATAATGGTATTAAGTGGTGATTCGATAGAGTAGGATGCCACTGAAGGCCTAGGCATAAGATTAAATAACACACCCCTAAAAAATACCTTGTTAAATCACCTTTTGATTATTTTTTACACCACTCAGTCATTTTGGATAAGAGTGCATCAGACTGTATTTTTTACAAAGTGTGTAGACTGTCTATGTTCATTGTATTTAATACAAATGACATAGAGACAATCTTTACAAAGCACATTCAATCTTGTTTACTTTAGTTATCTTGAAATGCCTCTTAAAACTGACTGGAGTCCACTTCTGGCATATTCAACAGTCTGGACATGATGTGAAAAGGCAAACATGTCCAAGTTCAAATCTAATTATGTTGAACATACAGATAAGACTTCACTGCAGTCGCCTTGGGGCATACTTTTGAATATCTATGAGAATAATCTATTCTAAATGTGAACACACTTTCCTCTTCATATACAACTTCATGTTGCCCTCTAAGGAGAGGTCTCCTAAAAGTACCAATGTTAGGTAGACTGCAAGAGTCAACCTAAAACTGCAAGAGTCAACCTAAAAATGGAGGATCATTATTCTTATAATAGCCCTGTCTAAACATACATAACCCAGCCATTAGGGTTGACAAGTGAGTGCACTCTTAGTGCCGGTCCCAAGCCCGGATAAATGGGGAGGGTACGCTGACCCCGCAGAGCTCGACTGGGCCACTGAGTACCTAGAATCAACGTTATGTTATACTCTAGATGATGTAGCCCCCCCTTAAGACCAAAATGATCAGGAAGAAAAAATTAGCACAGTGGTATAATGATCATACGCGCACCTAAAAACAGACCACTCGGAAATTAGAACGTAAATGGCATCAAACAAAATTAACAGTATTTCAAATAGCATGGAAGGAGAGCCTCCTAAATTATAGAAAATCTCTTACTGCTGCTAGATCAGCATATTTCTCCACCCTCATAGAAAATAACAAGCATAATCCTAGATTTTTATTCAGCACGGAAGCAAAATTAACAGGAAATAAAAGCACTGCACTAACATGCACACCATCATTAGGTAGTAATGATTTCATGAACTTTTTAAATAATAAAGTTGAAAACATCAGGCAAGAAATCCAGACGATTAATATAAATCCAAATTATTTTACAAGTAACCCTGTAGACAGCAGTGTAATTATAACAGACAATCAACTACAAAGCTTCACTCCTATTCATGAGAATGACTTAATTTCATTAATTTCCTCATCAAAATCATCAACCTGCATTCTCGATCCCCTGCCTTTCTTTAAACAGATAACTCCAGAGGTAATTGAACCTGTTTTAAAAATAATAAACTCTTCCATTAGCACTGGTTATGTACCTAAATCCTTCAAACTGGCAGTTAACAAACCCCTAATTAAGAAACCTGACCTTGACCCATGTCATCTGTCCAACTACAGGCCAATATCAAATCTCCCCTTTATATCCAAAATGTTTAAAAAAGGTTGTAGCACAGCAGTTATGCTCACACCTACTTATGAAAAACATTTTTAAAATGTATCAGTCAGGATTTAGGCCTCATCATAGCACAGAGACGGCGCTAGTTAAGGTGGTAAATGACCTGCTATTGGCCTCTGATCAGGGTTTTGTCTCTTTACTTGTTTTGCTCGACCTTAGTGCAGCTTTTGACACCACTGATCACACTATACTGCTTGCTAGACTTGGAAACGTTGTTGGAATAAATGGAACAGCTCTCTCTTGGCTTAGGCCTTATTTGACTGATCGCTATCAGTTTGTTGATGTAAATGGTGAGTTCTCCACACTCTCTGAGGTAAAGTTTGGTGTTCCTCAAAGATCTGTCTTAGGCCCACTGCTATATGCTGCCTCTGGGGGAAATTATACATAAACATGGTATTCGCTTCCATTGCTATGCTGATGATACACAGTTGTATATTTCAGCAAAGCCAGATGAGAGAGATCAGCTTAACAATTTTGAGGAGTGTGTAATGGACATTAGACAGTGGATGCTTGATAACTTTCTTCTGCTCAACTCAGATAAGACAGAAGTACTTTTACTAGGACCACATGCAGCTAGAAGAAACCTTTCCGATTACGTAGCATCTCTGGATGGTGTTTCTGTTTCAGTGTGTATGGCTGTCAAAGACCTTGGTGTTATTATTGACCCTAGTCTTTCCTTTGGGGCTTACGTGAATAATATCACTAGGATCGCCTTCTTTCACCTTAGAAATATTGCTAAAATTAGAAATATGATGTCGTTACAGGATGCAGTAAAACTAGTTCATGCTTTTGTTACATCTAGATTAGACTAGACTAGACTAACGCTTTACTGTCTGGGTGTTCGAGTAAGTGCATAAATAAGCTTCAGTTAGTTCAGAATGCAGCAGCAAGAGTCCTCACTAGATCTAGAAAATATGAGCACATGAATCCTGTTTTAATCAGTCTACACTGGCTCCCAATCAAATCTCGCATTGATTATAAAATACTACTACTGACGTATAAAGCACTTAACGGTCTCGCACCGCAGTATCTGAGTGAACTTTTGTACCAGTATAATCCTCTACGCCTACTTAGATCAAAAGGTACAGGCTATCTGTTGGTTCCTCAAATAATGAAGACTACAGCAGGGGGCGGTCTTTCTCTTATAAAGCCCCACAGTTATGGAACAACCTTCCAATCAGTTTTCGGGACTCAAACACAGTCTCAGTGTTCAAGTCGAGGTTGAAAACTTATTTATTTAGTCAAGTCTTTTATCAGTAGATTTTTCTTTCTTAGGTAAAGGCGCAGATCTGGAGGGAACATGGATATAGAGTATTAGGTGAACTCGGATATTTGTATGCTGTTGTCCTCTCACTCTCACACGTTCACTCAGGTTTGCTGAAGGTGGTGTGGTGGGTCATCTCTTATCCCAGAGATCCCTCATGTTAGTGTTACCTTCTGGTTCTCCCTTTTAGTATGCTGCCATAGCAAATGATGCCAGAGTCCAAACTGCACAGTGATAATAACTCTCATACAACAATAAAAACACTTAATAATCAATATCCTTCTCTTCCTGTCACCCCGCTTCTCTCTCTCTCTCTCTCTCTCTCTCTCTCTCTCTCTCTCTCTCTCTCTCTCTCTTTCTCGGTCGAGTTACACATGCTCCTGAGGTTCCAGTGACCACTGTTTCTGCCCCTCTCCCCTCCATGGTTTTTCCCACTTCGTCCAGGCCTGCCTCTGGATAGTGTTCTCTGTGCAGCTTGGGACGGTTTCTTATCAACGCCTTGGGTGGTTCCATAAAATTTAACAAGAGTAAGAACAGGCGCTTTGAGGATGGATTGGACTGTAGTTAATGTCAACAGTCTGCTACATTGATTCAGGACTACTTTTCGCTTCTGATCATCATCACTGTACCCCGCAACATCATATATCTGCTATAAATGGACATTCGGTGCAACCCAGATGAGGATGGGTTCCCTCTTGAGTCTGGTTCCTCTCAAGGTTTCTTCCTTATACCATCTCGGGGAGTTTTTCCTTGCCACAGTCGCCACCGGCTTGCTCATCAGGCACAAACTTACTTATAAAGAACATATTAAATTTTATTCACCACATTATCCGTGTAAAGCTGCTTTGAGACAATGTTCATTGTTAAAAGTGCTATACTCCCCTACACAAAACACACATATCCTACACATAACACACATTACATCATAACCTTGTGCTCCAGAACATCTGATCACATTCCCATTATCAACTTGTGCTGTTAATATCATGAACAGCAGCTAAGCTAATTCCTCTCCACTGCTTCTCTTTTTCTCTCTATCCCGAGGCTTCCTGAGGTTTGGCCAGCTCCAGTCACGTCCCACCTCATGAAGATTATGGACTTTAAAGAAATAGATGCCAAACTCGCAAACATCCTGAACCATCTGGAGACGTACCAGTGCCAATTGGATCCCACTGCATGTGTGGAGTTTGACATTGGACCTTTTGGAATGTTTAAAGGCTCTGGCATGAAGAAGCTGATGCTGGATCTGTGATGATCACAAATGTTGAGCTCAGTAGCTCCTACTTTTATACCAAAGACTGTAGACAGTGCTCATGTTAGTTCTCACTCTCCAGTGTTCTGTATTTTTGAAAGATTTTGATCAAACTCTTGATGTCACCCAAATGAGGATGGGTTCCCCTTTTGAGTCTGGTTCCTCTCAAGGTTTCTTCCTCATAACATCTAAGGGAGTTTTCTCTTGCCACAGTCGCCATGGCTTGCTCATCAGGGATAAATGCACACCATTCACCTTGACTGTTGATTTCTGTAAAGCTGCTTTGAGACGATGTCTGTATACAAATAAAAATGAATTGAACTGAATTGAATTAAATTGAAAATGAGAGAGAGAAAAGGTTGGATGGTGTGGAGATAATAAAGCAGGAAGTGGATAGAATTAGTAAGGAGGTCAAGAGTGAAAACAGCGATTAAAAGGATGAAGAATGGAAAGTTGGTTGGACATGATGACATACCGTTAGAAGCAAGGAGATGTTTAGGAGAGATGGCAGTGGAGTTTTTAACCAGGTTGTTCAACAAGATTTTGGAAGGTCAGAGGATGCCTGAGGAATCAGGAAGTAGTGTGCTGGTACCGATCTTTAAGAATAAAGAAGTAACTACAGAGGAATACAGTTGATCAGCCACACCATGAAGTTATGGAAAAGAGTAGTGGAAGCCAGGCTGAGAGAAGAGGTGACCATCTGTGAGCAACAGTATGGTTTCATGCCGAAAGAAGAGCACCACAGACATTATTTGCATTATTTGCTTTGAGAATGTTGATGGAGAAGTATAGTATATTTAAAGGTCAGAAGCAGTTGCAATGTGTGTTTTTGGATTTAGAGAAAGCATACTAGAGGGTGCCAAGAGAGGAGTTGTGGTATTGTATGAGGAAGTCAGGTGTGTCAGAGAAGTATGTGAGGGTGGTGCAGGACATGTATGAGGACAGTGTGACAGCAGTGAAGTGTGCAGTAGGAACGGCAAACTGGTTCAAGGTGGAGGTTGGACTGCATCAAGGATCGGCTCTGAGCCCTTTCCTGTTTGCAGTGGTGATGGACAGGTTGACAGACAAAGTCAGACAGGAGCCTCCCTGGACTATGATGTTTGTGGATGAAATTGTGATTTGTGGTGAGCGTAGGGATAAACCAGGTTAAAAAGAGCCTGGAGAGGTGGAGGTACATGCTGGAGAGAAGGGGAATGAAAGTCAGTAGGAGTAAGACAGAGTACATGTGTGTGAATAAGAGGGAGGGCAGTGGAGTGGTGCAGTTGCAGGGAGAAGAGGTGGAGAAGGTGGAGGAGTTTAGGTACCTGGGTTCAACAGTGTATTGTAGTAATGGAGAGTGTGTTAGAGAAGTAAAGAAAAGAGTGCAGGCAGGGTGGAGTGGGTGAAGAAGAGAGATAGCAGGAATGATTTGTAATTGAAAAGTATCTGCAAGAGTGAAAGGGAAAGTTTATAGGACTGTGGTGAGACCTGTGATGTTGTATGGATTAGAGACAGTGGCATTGAGTAAAAGACAGGAGGTGAAGCCGGAACAGCGCATGTAGGATGTTTTAGAGACAAGGTGAGGGAGGCTCGATTGAGATGGTTTGGGCATGTGCAGAGGAGGGACATGCGGCATCGGTAGGAGAATGCTGAGGATGGAGCCCACAGGAAGGAGAAAAAGAGGAAGTGTTGAGGAAAGACATGCAGGTAGTTTATTTGAAAGAGGCAGATGTAGAGGACAGGGGGGTGTGGAGACGGATAATCTGCTGTGGTGACCCCTAATGGGAGAAGCCGAAAGAAGAAGTACATATACATACATGACTGGTGTGTGTTTGCCCCACAGGTCACTTTGGCATCACACACAGATCTAAACACTTGCACACATTCTGGATCTTATTATTTACCTTTATAAACTTCCTAAACAGAATCTGTGGTGGAACATCTCATGTGATCAGACTCCTGCTTACAGCAGGAATTAAGAGGATTCAAAAAGCTAAAGATTCCTAAAATTCATAAAATTGAGGAGCACTGCCACAAACTCCACATGCATTTAGAATCTGGAGCATCACGACCACAAACTAACAACAGAGACTCTTCTATGCAGCAGTGCCTTTCTCTCAGATGAGCTCAAACACTTCTTTGCTCCCTTTGACCAAGGCAGACTACACTACAAATGTTGACTCCTCCACTGTTCACTCCATTTTCAATACATTTTCACACTAAGTACCGAGTTTCAGGGCTTAGTCCATGTGCTGAACAGATGGTAAAGGTTTTCATTAACATACTTAATATGTCTCTGGCCCAGGCCACTGTTCTCCTAAGGACAACAACCATTATACCAGTACCTAGGCATTCCACTGCAGTGTGGTAAAAATAACATCTACCTTATTACACTCACTCCCATTGCAACTACCATAATTTCCGGACTATTAAGCGCACCCATATATAAACCGCACCCACTGATTTTTACAAAGATTTTTATTTTTACCATAAATAAGCCGCACCTGTCTATAAGCCACAGGTGTCTACACTGAAACTAATGAACTTTACACAGGCTTTAACGAAAGACGGGTGAAATGTGTTGTGGCTCCTTTAAGAGCAGAGCAGCATTTAGGGAATAGCCTGCCGCTGCATTTTTTCCGGTATTACTGCATGTGTGAAATTCAGAGGAATATGTCCTTATTATTTTCTGATGCTTATTTCTAAGTTTCTTTGATTAACCCGTAACACTGTTGCCAAGAAAAATAAAAAAGCACGAGTTTTGGAAACCTGTCTGTGCTTATATGATTTCTGTTGCAACTGGAGTTAGCGAGCTCTCCCTTCACCCAGACTCAACGCGTTACAATGGCTTGTATCTAAACAGTAGCCTACCAAGAAAGTCATTGTTCACTGTCTTCCGCCTTCCTTTTACAACAATTTCTCTCGAGAGTTTATCTTTTGGCATCGTCGTGTGTTTAAAAATCACCACCGGTAAAGTTTTTCTCCCGATGCCGTGCAGCTCAGAACACAGGTGAAGTGCGTTTTTTCCGTTTCCGTTCGCAAATTTCATTGGTCTAATGATATGTCACTCAGTTTTTTGGCTTGAAGTTTGTGAAACCAGGTAAAACCCAGGAAAAATTCATAAATAAGCCGCTTCGTTGTTTAAGCCATGTGGTTTAAAGCGTGGGAAAAAAGTAGCGGCTTATAGTCGCGTAAATGCTTTCATGCTTTGAGAAACTGCTCCTAAATCACCTATTAGCAGGCCTGTGACCTACTCACAACCGCACAGATTAACAGAGGTTGCAGTGATTGCTCTGTTTTTCTACTCACCGACCTGGATAATAACACCATGAACAAAAGAATGCTGTACATTGGCTTAAGCGCTGCCATTTCCACACAACTGTTCACTAAACTATTTGACCTAGTTGTCTGCACCTCCACATCTGATGGATTCTGGACTTTAACCAACAGATATCAGGTTGGCAGACTTAAGCAAGCACCCTTATTCTGACCACTGGTGTCCCACATGATTGTGTGCTACGTCTGCTGCTCTACTCCATAACTCCAACATATCTATTCTTCCTGAAAAAACTGAAGAACAACATCTGTCTTTTAAAAGGTTTCTACTGCTATATCATTGCAGCATCATTGCAGCATCCAAATCACAGAGTAGCTTCATGGTGTGTGAATGAAAAGGCTACAAAGTGTAGCAAAAATACTCAAAACATGAGTGCTGCCAAACTACAAGCAACTGAACCTCTTGAACTCCACAGTAGATATTCACATAGAGCACACACAATTATTAGGGACTCCTCCTATCCCAGTCACCAGATATCTGAACCCCCTTCATCCAGGGGCAAATTTTCACCAGGATCAATCTAGTCCAGGTTTTCACAAATGGTAATACATACCTTTTCACTAGTCTGTAATAACCCTTTAATTTGTTGGATCTCCGCAATTTTCACCTCCAAATCCCGTCTCAATTTATCCATTTCAAACTTTTGCTCCTCCAACTGCAAAATGTGTAAAACAAAGTTTTACTGTAGGAGGCAGTTCTGAATAGATTTATTCAAAAAATTTATAGATGAATGTGTGTAACTGACCTTCATGTCAGACTCCTGTTTGATCCTCTCCATTTCAAAAGATAAACTGTTGTTTAGTTCTGGCCACCTCCTCCTGGGTCTGCTGAGTGGCTGACAACATCTTTACAGTGTCTGTAGACAGAGGCATTTACATTTTTTTTATGTGTTATGCTCTTCTATCACACACACACACACACACACACACACACACACACACACACACACACACACACACACACACACACACACACACACACACACACACACACACACACAGAGGCATACACACCTTCCTAAGTAACTCTGCATGGTTGCCTACCAACTCTGCATGCTTCTCCTTTAGCTTGTTATACCGCAGCAGGGAGGCTCCTGTCTTAATTAATTATTTTTTCACACTCTATTTATATACGTTTTATTACAATTATTGAAAACATTCTTTCTCTAGTGATACATGATTTTTCAAGTCTTTGTAAACGCATTTGTAAACTCATGTTCAGTTTCCAAAAATGTTGTCTGCATTGACTCTTGTTCTGCACTGTATCGCCTAGTAGCCACCAGTTCCATATGTAGCTGCTCGTTCTCTACAAGTGCACGCTGTTTTTGCACCCTCTGCTCCTCCAGCTCTGCCTCTAGACTGTTTATCTGAGATTTCAGTTAAGTAATGTTGAGCCTACATTGGAGAGACGCATGTATATTATACGTAAATGTATAAGTACAGATACAATATGATCTCAAACCCAAATGTATATATGGGACTCTGTGTGAAAATCTCAAACCCAAATTTCTTTCACAATAGAATACATATAAAATGTTAAATAATAAAAAAAAAGCTTAAAATATAAAAAATTAAAAAATAAATGTATTTCTCAACACTGAGGACACCAGAAATCCTGATCAAATCTTTAGATTTAGATGAAGATTTTTAGATTAGATTTAGATTTTATGAAGGCGGTGAAAAGGAAGGAAAGCTCCTTTCCAGACAATTAGAACAACAAAATTCTGCTAGCATTATACCAGCTATTAAGAAAGAGAATATTGTGGTATCTCTGACAAAGGAACTAAACAAGTTTTTTTCAGGGGTTCTATAAACAAGTATATACATATTCAGGTAGCTCGGATGAGGGAAAACTAAACAATTGTTTTCTAATATAAATTAACCTAAACTGAAAGTCTGGCAATCAGCGTCTCTAGACCATCCCATTACACAGAAACTGGTCAAAGCTGTAATAACCTCTATGAAGTCTTGCAAATCGCCAGGGGCAGATGGATTTCCAATGTTCCAATGTTGACATATTGGCCCCAATTTTAACAGAAGTGTATACAGAGGTGTTTGAAACTGACGCTTTGTTTAGAACTTTAATAGAAGTAATAACACTGATACTCTAGAGGTGCTGTGTCATGGCCAACCCTGTGCTCTGACCCCAGCTTCTGAGTAAGCTGGGATATTTGAAGAAAGAATTTCACTGTGCTATAATGTATATGTGACAAATAAAGGCTATTTTGTTTTATCCCAGAGCATCAGTAATGACAAATGGCATGACTAAGCTAAATGGCTTTGGCTATTATGATCAGGGCAGACCCAAATATTATGGGAGAATATTATGGGAGGGGGGTGGAGGAGGGAATGGAACACAAGTTAATGCTATATGCATTTTCAATACTAAACAACTCAAGCTATCTCTGTGGGGCAAGGTGAACATGGTTAAAATGGTTGTTGCTCCACGGTTCAATTATTCATGATGATACCAGTAAACATCCCAGTCTCTTTTTATCAAGGATTTATCTACATTTAATAATCTAAATTTAATAATCTGAATGATCAAGGATTTTAGATGGAAAGTAAAAAGACCCCGAATTAAAATGAGCAAGCTGATTTCCCCAAGGGGCATTGGAGGCCTTGGATGTAAATATGTATAATTTCTATGTCAAAATAGCCAAACTGGATAAACACTGGGGTGAGACAGATGTTGAGTTGGACTGGATCAAAATAGAACAGAAACTGGCCTCACCATTCTATCCCATTGAAAACCTTATGCAAAGCTCTGGAGCTTAATAGGACTTAAATCCAGTGATAATGCTTTTGAGAAATGTCTGAAGCAAAATTCACAAACTGTGCAAGACTATGCATTTTAAACAGTAATATGAATCACTATGGGCTAAGATCGTACTGGGCAGACAGAAACAGTGAGACCTCTGGTAAGAGGCGGTCATTGTGTTTAAGTAAACAATGACTGGTGCATCAACACCACAATAGACCACAGCTGAGGTTTTTAGTGGTGAAATGTCGGCCATATTATTTTCCCCCGGGAATTCACAGCTATTGTAATAGTAGCATCGTACATCCCTCCTAACAAAAATGCTAGTGCTAATGCTAACAAAGTCCCACCCTGACACATTTTTTATTGTTATTGGGGATTTTAATCATGTAAATTTAGGAACTGTTGCACCAAAGTTTTACCAGCATATCAACTTTGCCACAAGAGGTGACAACATCAGATTATGGCCGGAAGCAGCGACTACAACCCTACAGAACATGTTCAGGGAAGCTGCCACCTCTGACCAGCACATTTTTGGACGAATACACTGACTCTGTGACTGGGTACACAGAGAACTGCATTGAGAACGTTACTGTGGAAAAAACATAACCACGCGTTCTAACTAGAAGCTGTGGTTGAATGGTGAGGTCCATGCCCTGTTCAGACAGAGAGATGCTCCCTTCAAGTTGGGGCTAAAAGGACCTCTCAGGTCAGCAAGGGCTCAGCTTACCAAAGCCATCAGGAAAGCAAAACACCAGTATACACAGAAAATTAACAATAATTGCTCTGAAAAACACACAAGCATGCAAGTCTATGCCCACCCCTGAGGAGCAGGTGCTCTACCTGGCTACAGCTAACATTAGGAAGACACTATTTAGAGTCAACCCACGGAAAGCTGCAGGCCCAAATAATATAACAGGGAGAATGCTCAGAGACTGTGCTCACCAGCTGGCAGTTGTCCTCATAGACATCTTCAACATCTCCTTGATCCAGGCTGTGGTCCCTGCTAGCTTCAAAAAGACCACAACCAAACTCAGTGCACATTGGCAGAAGAACATCATGCACCATCATACTGAACACAGGTGCCCCCCAAGGCTGTGTGCTCACCCCACTGCTGTTCACTCTGCTCAGTCAGAGTTCAAACTTGAAACACCATACAGAGAGGAGGTGGAACAACTAGTAAACTGGTGTCACAACAACAACCTTGCTGTTAATGTATTCAAATTTTCTGAGATAATTTTGGGTTTTCCTTAACTGTAAGCCATAATAATCTAAATTAATTATGAATATATATCTATCTATCTATCCATCCATCCATCCATCCATTCATAGAATTGTTGTTGTTCTATCGTTGTTAATCAATGTAATTGTTGTTCTATCATTTTTTATCAATTGTGGCTTTCTAACCTATTTTCATTCTTTTTTTGCAGTTTTCAACAGTTTTTATGAAATTATGATTATGAATATGAAAATTTATAATTTTTAAATAACTAATATTCATATGAAAAATTTCATATTTTGGTCAGAAAATGTTTTGTAATATCAAATCTAATTATAAACATGTAAATGTATCATGGGTAAGCGCATGCTGTTTGTGCAAATACGCTTGGTTCGAAAAACCGCTTTCTCTTCGTCCTAGAAGACTGAGACTTGCGGAATCGCATTTTCAAGAAGCTCATTCTTGACAGCACATAAAAAAAACTGACTAACTTTCTATCGGCTTCTTCCATTAGGGGTCGCCACAGCTCTTTGCAAAATATGGGTTTTGAGTTGGTTTTTGATTAATCATGACTTTCTAACGCATTTCATTCTCTTTTTGTACTTTTTAATAGTCAATAGTATTTGAAATATTATATAATATTTTATACATATAATATTTTTGTATAAATATAATATCACATCACGCTTTGCATAGAATTTTTTATTTTTGCACTTTTTTTTAATAGTTTTTCATGAAATTATTTCTTTCAATATTAAAATGTATATTTTACCTATTAATTTTATATTTATATGAGAAAAGTCATACTTATGTCAAAACATGGTTTATCAAGAAACCTTTTTCATTCACTTATAGCACTTTTTAACGATTTTTTGTGAAATAATGCTTATGAATATGACCATTTATATTTTTACAATAACTTGTAAAAACGTGATTTGTCACGTTTTTCATTGAATTTATGTACTTTTTAACATTTTTTTCATGAATTTATTATTATTATTATTTTTTTTTAAGTTAGATTCTTCTAAGACCATGGTTTTTAATGTACATTTTTTTGTTTGCATATTGCACTTTTTAATGGTTTTTCATTAAACGATGCTTTTAAATATGAAATTTAATATTTTCACAGTAACTATCATTTTAATTGTAAATTTCATATGTATTTGTCAAAATATGATTTGTATGGGCACACTTTTTAGTTTTTTGTTTCTTAATGCCAATTCTTTAAAGGTTTTCCATGAACACATGCGTCTGAATATAAAAATTCATATTTTCATTAAGACTATCATATTTTGTTATGCAAAAAAAATCATATTTTTGTCAACCCATGGTTTGTCTTTTTACGTTTAACATTTTTTAAATTTAATTGTGCTTATGAATATGAATATTCATATTTATACAATAACTTTTTTATGAAAAACGTTATATTTCTGTCTAAACATATTTTGTCATGTCACATTTTCGTGCACTTATTGCACTTATTAATAGTTTTAAATAAAATTATGCTAATGTATATGAAAATTAATATTTTTACAAAAACTAACTGTTTTATAAAACTTTTTATGATGGTAAACATATTTTTTTAATGAAATTATGATTATGGATATGATATGTAATTTAAATGAAACGATTTTTTATAAAAGAAAGTCAGATTTGTTCAAACCATTGTCATCACGTTTTGCGTTGAATTGTTGCACTTTCACGGCTTTTAGGTAAATGATGCTTATGAATATGAAAAGTCATAATTTCACAATGACTTGTAAAAACTTTGTCATATCACGTTTTTTATAGAATTTTTGCACTTTTTAATTATTTGAATGAATATAAAAATGTAAATTTTACCCATTTATTTCATATTTTTATTTTTAAAGTTATATTTTTCTCAGCGCATGGTTTTAAAGTAAGTTTTTTGCTTACATATTGCGCTTTTTTTAAAGTTTCTAAAAACTTGATTTTTGTATAGCCACTTTATTGTTTTGCGTTCACTTATGGCACTTTTTCAAAGGTTTTCCATGAACATATGATGTATATTTTACAATAACTCGTATTTTTTTGATCATTTTATGCAATTATGATTATGAATATGAAATTTTATATTTTAATAAAAACAACAAATATTTTCTTAAATAAAATCTTTTTTTTTTTTTTTCAAACCATTGTTTATCATGTTTTGCTTAGATTTTTTGCACTTTCAATGGTTTTTAGTTAAATGATGCCTATAAATATGAAAAGTCATAATTTCACATTATCTTGTAAAAACTTGATCTGTCATACACATTTTCAATGAAATTTTGCACTTTTTTTTTTTTTACAGTTTTTCCTGAAATTATTCCTTTCAATATGAAAATTAATATTTTATCAATTAATTTCATATTTATAAAAGAAAAGTCAAATTTACATCAAAACATGGTTTATCATGAAATCTTTTTCGTTTACTTATTGCATAGATTTTTTTTGTACAATTATGAATGTGAATATATATTTTCACAATAAATTGTAAAAACTTGATTTGTCATTTCACGGTTTCCATCGAATTTTTGCACTTTTCAACAGTTTTTTTTCATAACAGAAATTATTCTGATATAAGAATATAAGATAATATGAGAATTTATATTTTACCAATTAATTTAATCTTTTTATTGAAAAAAATAACAATTTTGATCAAACCATGGGTTTATTTTTTTTCCCAATTCTTTTTATTGAAGAATCAACAATCACAGAAACAAAAATTTAAACAGAAACTTTTTTGGACACACACCCCACATCCCCTTGTTAAAACAACTGAAGAAACAAAAGAAAGGTTATGTATACAGTCCAATTTCGACCGATTTAGATCTTTAATCAGGTAACACCCGTAGTCTCCTAAAATAAGAAATATCAGGTTGCCACTTGCAAAAAAAGATGTCAGTAGAACCCCTCAGTGTATATTTTATTTTCTCCGATTTAAGAAAAAACATCAAATCTGTAAACCACCGAGATATGGAGGGACATCCTATTGCTTTCCAGTGCAGAAGTATGCAACGTCTGGCCAACAAAGAAGAGAAGGCTAAAACATCTTTGTGTACAGAACTCAGTGATACCGACTCATCGGTAACCTCAAATATAGCGATCAGTGGGCATGGCGTCAATTGCACCTTAAATATGGAGGACATAATGCCGAAAAAACCTGTCCAGAATGTATGTAATTTTGGCCACAGAAAAAACAGATGACTTAAATGACAGGGGGAAGCATGACATCTGTCACAGCTGTCCTCAACCCCGGGATAGATTTTTGCCTGTTTCGATTTGGAAAGATGAATTCTGTACAAAACCTTAAACTGAATTAGACTGAGGCGGGCACAGGAAGTGGTAGACCGTATCCTATCTACGACCTTCCCAAAATTGGGAAGGCATTTAGATACAAAGCTGCGGACTTGGAGATATCAAAAAAAATGAGCTGTAGGCAGCCCATACTCCAAGGATAGGCTGGTGAAACTTCTAAAGATGCCATCTTTGTACAAATTATAAAGTTGCTTGATGCCTTTTTCGAGCCATAGTTAGAAAGCTGAATCTAAAAGTGACGGGGGAAACAAATGATTTTTATTCAAGGGACCCTCTGCTGATAGAGCCCTAAATTTAAAGTGACGCCTAAACTGAAACCAAATCTTAAGTGTGTTCAGTACGACTGGATTGTCAGTATATCGAGATGGTTTGCTCGGAAAAGGTGAGCAAAGCAGAGCAGATACAGAGGATGATCTACAAGACAGTAGCTCTATATTGCACTAAGTGGATTCTGTTAAATTGGTCCAGAAGTTTAGTTTTTGGATATGTGCAGACAAAAATTGGGCAAAGCAAGCCCACCACTGAGCCTACATCTCTGCAATAAAGTCTTACGGATTCTGGGCAGTTTTCCACCCCAAAGAAAAGAATTAATGATTCTATCTTAAGAAAAAAAAAAATACTTACAGTGCCTTGCAAAAGTATTGACCCCCCTTGGCGTTTTTCTATTTTGTTGCCTTACAACTTGGAATTAAAATTGATTTTTATTTGAATTTCATGTAATGGACATACACAAAATAGTCCAAAATGGTGAAGTGAAATGAAAAAAATAACTTGTTTCAAAAATTCTAAAAAATAATTAACGGAAAAGTGGTGCGTGCATATGTATTTACCCCCTTTGCTATTAAGCCTCTAAATAAGATCTGGTGCAACCAATTACCTTCAGAAGTCACGTAATTACATATGGAAGAAGGTACTCTGGTCAGATGAGACTAAAATTTAGCTTTTTGCCCATCAAGGAAAACGCTATGTCTGGCGCAAACCCAACACCTCTCATCACCCAGAGAACACCATCCCCACAGTGAAGCATGGTGGTGGCAGCATCATGCTGTGGGGATGTTTTTCATCAGCAGGGACTGGGAAACTGGTCAGAATTGAAGGAATGATGGATGGCACTAAATACAGGGACATTTTTGAGGGAAACCTGTTTCAGTCTTCCAGAGATTTGAGACTGGGACGGAGGTTCACCTTCCATCAGGACAATGACCCTAAGCATACTGCTTAAGCAACACTTGAGTGGTTTAAGGGGAAACATTTAAATGTCTTGGAATGGCCTAGTCAAAGCCCAGACCTCAATCCAATTGAGAATCTGTGGTATGACTTAAAGATTGCTGTACACCAGCGGAACCCATCCAACTTAAAGGAGCTGGAGCAGTTTTGCCTTGAAGAATGGGCAAAAATCCCAGTGGCTAGATGTGCCACGCTTATAGATACATACCCCAAGACACTTGCAGCTGTAATTGCTGCAAAAGGTGGCTCTACAAAGTATTGACTTTGGGGGGGTGAATAGTTATGCACACTCAAGTTTTCGTTTTTTTTGTCCTATTTCTTGTTTGTTTCACAATAAAAAATATTTTGCATCTTCAAAGTGGTAGGCATGTTGTGTAAATCAAATGATACAAACCCCCCAAAAATCCATTTTATTTCCAGGTTGTAAGACAACAAAATAGGAAAAACGCCAAGGGGGGTCAATACTTTTGCAAGGCACTGTAGGTAAAAATAGTCGAAGCGATTGAAAAAAAGAAACTTGGGCAGAACGTTCATTTTAACTGCATTGATTTTTCCCGTTAAAGACAGAGGCAGACTGCTCCATCTCTGAAAATCCGACTTCATGTCTGCCACAAGCGGAGCAAGATTGGCATGAAAAAGTTTGGGTAAGAAATGGGTCAATGTAATACCAAGGTATTTAAAGCCTGAACTGTTGAATTTGAATGGCAGATTCAGACGCTGAAGTTGTAGAGCGGTATTGTTCAAATCATCAGCATATAAGGATACCTTATATTCCACCCACTTGCGAGGTTTACCCTTAAAGGGTAATGAGGATTTAAGTTTAATGGATAATGGCTCAATGGCAAGGGCGAATAGCAGTGGCGACAGTGGGCACCCCTGCCGGGTTCCACGCCCGAGACTGAAATAATCAGAGCTAATATAATTTGTACAACACTGGCTTGCGGTGATTTGGAAAAGGAGACAAATGTATCACCAAACCCAAATTTCTTTAATATTGCAAACAGGTATTCCCACTCGACTCTATGAAACGCTTTCTCAGCATCCAATGAGACTACAACCTCAGGGAAAGGAGATGACTACTTAGAGTAAATTATATTGAAAAGTGTATGAGTGTTAAAAAATGAATGTCGCCCTTTTATGAATCCAGTCTGCTCCATAGATATGATACGTGGTAGTACATTTTCTAACCGGGATGCAATCACTTTCGCCAGCACTTTTACATCGGCATTCGGCAGCGACAGCGGTCTGTACGACTCGCACAGGTTGGGATCCTTGCCCATCTTCAAGAGAAGGGCTATTGAGGCCTGATTGAAAGTGGGTGGTAGCACGCCTTGATCCAGAGATTCATTGAACACACAAAGGAGCAGCGGTGCCAATTTATCGATAAACATTTTTAAATACTCACCTGGAAAACCATCTTGGCCTGGAGCTTTATTAGACTGCATCGCCTTTATTGAAGCTAAGTAAGGCATTCAGATTTATAAAGAGCAGAGTAATATGACTTAAATACTGCATTGATCTCTATGGGATCGGTAACGGTAACATTTAAGTCATTATTTATCTGCGGTATTAGGCGTGATGCAGCCTGCTGTCCTAGCTGATGAGCTGACAATCTGCTTGGTTTGTGACCGTATTCATAATACGATGTTGGCTGATAGCTGATGAAATTTCCCTGAGTTTAGCTCTGTGCTCCCAATGTATGAAAGCAGAGTACGAAACGATTTGCCCCCTGAGATAGGCTTTCAGAGTCTCTAATAATAATGAGCATGGGGTAGAGTCAAGAAGATTAAACAACAAGAATTCATCAATAGCTTTAGAAATAGACGCACAGAAATCCTTGTCTGCCAGGAGATGCGAATTAAACCGCCAAAGAGATTGTGTAGGTCTATGGGTTAAGAATTGGATATCCAATGCTAGAGGAGCATGATCAGAGTTTACAATGCCCAAATAATCTGTAGATACAACAGAGCGTTTAAGACGGCTATCAATAAAAAATAAAAAAATGAGAATTTTTTTATCCCGGGATTGCGACATCGCCATGGGTCTACCAAGCCGTTCTGTGACACGAAATATGAGAACGTTTTAGACATTGCAGATTGAGACACAGCACGAGAACTAGAACGATCCAAAACAGGGTTCAAAACACAATTCAAATCTCCACCAAAAATGATCAGATGGGTATTTATAAAGGGAAGACTGCTCAGTAACCTATCGCAAAATCAGGATCATCAAAGTTTGGAGCGTAAATATTAACCAGCAGAACCTTGGTCTGTATCAGCGTACCAGCCACAATTGCATATCTGCCATTCCTATCTGCAATTATATGGGTAGGTGAAAACCGTATGCTTCTGTTTACTAGGATGGCCACCCCTCGTGCCTTAGAATTTAAATTGGAGTGGAAAGTTTGACCCACCCAAGGACGGTGAAGCCTATGATGATCTCTGACTCGTAGGTGTGTTTCCTGTAAAAATACTATGTTGGCGCGTAAGCGTTTCAGGTGGGTAAAAACCCTAGACTGTTTAATGGGATTACCCACACCCCTAATATTTCAGCTAAGGAACCGGATAGGTGCACCACTGCCAGCTAAATGTGAGTCTGTATTAGTGTCAGCCATTCATCCAAAAACAACTACACAAAAAAAATAATAAAACAGGACCTGTGAAGCCAGGGGGATCCCCACCCCCACACCCCTGTGAGTGCGCATCCGACACACAAACACATACCCAACACACAAGTAGAGTCCCCATTCTAACAGTTACCCCAGGGGACAGCAACATGAACTAACAAAAAAGAAACCTATCGCCGCCCACACAAATAAATGTGCTAACGACACGGAGAACAAGCCTATCCTAAACAAAGAGAAGGCTCCAGCAGATTCATTACAACATAAATCATGCGCAACTATATCTAGTTCACGGCTACTCATCCCCGGTCTACATAAACATATAAACAATGTTTCTAGAGGAAAATGAATTCCCAACGTATATCGACCAAGCACTTATGAAACAAACATTAAGTTTTTAGAATCACTTACACTTTGATTCCCGTAAAAAAATACTTGAAGAAAAACAAATAAATAAAAAAAGAAAAAACAAACAACAACAAAAAAACGAACACAACAACAGAAAGTGCGTAAAGTTAAAGACCAGCATCACCATGCAGAGTCTGTGAACAGTGCAATGACATGAAAACAAGGAGTAAACATCGCGTCCAACAGCGACAAGAAATATGTTCACACTTTAGACAGTTTGGATAGTTTTTATATACTTGCTGGCCTCGTCAGGTGAAAGAAAATCTTTCCCCACACCATTGTGTGTAATACGTAGCCGCACTGGATAAAACAACCCGTACCGCACACCTTCAATACCACGGAGCCTCCGCACCTCGTTAAATGCAGCCCGTGCTTTTGCGTTTTTTACCGTATGGTCGGTAAAAATAGAAATGTTCAGGCCCTTAAACTGAATGCGCTGTAATTCTCTGGTGCGCCGTCCCAGCCAACATGTCCATGTGGGCTGATAAAACATGGGTTTTATCTGGGTTATATGGGCATCACGTGGGCATGGGGTCAGAGTGGGCACTTTGATGGGCTGAATGTGGGCCCTAGTTAGGTTGCCAATTTTGTTTATTTGATGGCCCTGTATGGGCCACATTTGGGCTATATTTATCTATATTTGTCAAAAGAAATCTATCATTTAATTATTTAATTGATGATAAATTTAATTGATATGTTTTTTGCGTGTTTTATAAGATCAATAGATTAACAAAAATGTTATCTATTAACAATAACATAGTATTACCTTTAGTTTAAAAAAAATTAAGAATCGGTAGTGCAGCTCACAGAGTCTCCCATTGGCTCTTGTGTTCCCGCCTTCTGATTCTGAAGAAACGGTCATCACTCACTACCACTGGAGCACCTGACCTGACCTGGATAACCTGACATCTCTGTCACGGTAAGAAATTAGGTTTTGTTTTAAATGAATTACATTTTACTGTTGTTTTTCTTTAATGTATACTTCTGAAATATTTGTGGTAAATAAAGTTACAGGCACGATATAACGAAGGTAAGTGTGGAGATTGAACTGGTTTACCTCAGAGATAAACACCTGTGGAAAACTGAACATAAAAAATGTGGAAATAACGACTTTTTAAACCATTTTCACCCGTGTTTTCTCCATATAGTGTCCTCGTGATAACAGGAGGGTTAAACAGTAAAAGTACTGTGGAGTAATCTTTCTCTTTACTAGCTTTTATAACGTGTATATACAATACACAGAGAAAAGCTCTGAGGAAACTGTGAAAATACTTAACCTTATTTTAATGTGATTTAGGTGAAATAGGTAGCGGTGATAAAAAAACGTTCATATTTATATTATTTCTAAACATTAATAAAAAAATGATATGTTATGATTACGTTACAGATAATAAACGTAATTTTGCGCCGTTCAGAAAGTCAGTCAGACTCCTGCCGCACCCCCCACCCCCAGCTCTCGGCTCTGAGGCTTCACGCATGCGCATAAACACCACAACCTGAGATGAGTTTGACTTGAAGCTGTGCAGTGCAGACCGACAAATTCGAGAGCAGACAACTCTGTGTTCTTCCGAATCGCTTTCACGGTATTTTTATCTCAAGCACGCTTCGGTTTGTGCAGTCAAGTCGAACACTTGCTGTGTTAGCTCCACTAAGGCTTTTTAAAGACAAAACATCGTTATAAGTAAGTAACTTAAACTAATGTTACAGTGGTCAGTTCAAATTCACGGTCTAAAGCAGGGGTCACCAACGTGGTGCCCGTGGGCACCAGGTAGCCCACAAGGACCACATGAGTAGCCCGCGGGCCTTTTCTAAAAATAGCTGTTTCCTACTTTGTTAAATTTTTGTTGATAATTATTATGAGAAATCATTAACATGATCAGTGTCTTCACATGGATAAATATCATTAATTAATAATAATAACATATAATTAAAGGTAAATTGAGCAAATGTTTTATTTCAGATCAAACTGAAAACTGTGTGTATTAAACTGGTAGCCCTTCACATTGATCGGTACCCAAGAAGTAGCTCTCAGTTTCAAAAAGGTTGGTGACCTCTGGTCTAAAGTGTACCAGTATACCAGGTGTACCAGTACGAATTTAATAATTTAATAATCGATCTGTGTTCAAAACCCCACTAATTATTCTAGACATTAATCACAACAAAGCCTGAAATTCTTTAACTTTTTGCATGGTATTGTGTAATTTAATAATCTATAGCTAGGGGTGCACAATTAATAATATTTTAACCCAATCACTGTTTTTGCCTTTGTTTAATTAAAGGGAATACTCCACCCTGAAATAAAAAAATTATCTTATAAATTACTTATCCTCAAGGCATCCTATACGGTGGCTGAGAGAGCTCAACATGCTGCAACTTAAGAAAACACAAGCAAATAAAAAAAAAATAAAAACAACTTTATCAGTTTGACAACACAATCTGCCTCTTTCACACGTTCTGCAAACCCCCACAATGCAAGCAAACACACAAACGCGTCACAACAAGTGACAAACCCGTCTGGGACTGCTTATTGTTTGTCAGTGGTGTTGTCGAAGACCTGAAAGCTGAGTTGTTTGTTTATTTTATCATTGTTTATTTTTGATTCCTTGACCTTTTGGATATTATTATCCTAAATAATCTGAGGAAATACACAATTAACTGTAAAACGTTATTATGTTAACTGGCAAAGCCAAGGAATCATGATCAGGATGTTAAAATAAACAAAAAACTCACCTTTCAGATCATCGACAACACCACTGATGAATAGACACTGAACAAGCAGTCCCAGGTTCGTCACTTGTCCCCATAAAACATTTATTTTGTGGTCTGTGCTATTTGCAGTGCAAATGAATTGGTTGTGTTGTGAGGATTTGCAGGACGTTTCTGTATTTAGTTGCGTTGTGAGGATTTGCTGCACGTGTTGTTTAACTGATGATGATGTTTTCTTAATTTGCAGGCATTTTTTCTATTTGCATATGTTTTCTTCAGTTGCAGTGCGTTGAACTTTCTGGGCCACCGTGATCCTAGGTGTGACATCTTTCAGCTGATCAGAATCATTGTTCTAATCACTGGCTTTTGCCAATGGCCAAATATTCGTTTAAGAGTCAAGTTCAGACGCAAGCTTGATATTTTAATTGTTACATTCATAAGTTTTGGATTCCATGACTGGTCCCCCGGCATAAGTTATTACTGTGCGAGGCAGAGGTGGAAACAATTTACTGATAAGATTCTAGGATATGTCTTAATTATATTGATGCATTTTTTAGATGCTGCTGTGAATGGTAGTATTTTAAAATGTACTAAATTGCCTTTTCTGTCTTTTCTTTCCTTACTATTGTAGGTGTGCAGCTGAGGAATCTGCATAGACCCACCAGTGAACTATTTTACTCAGTAATTCTGTTATTCCTGTTTCTTGTTTACTTAAATTAATTTTACATTTAAATGTGATTTACACATTCTGAGTTGAAGTCATTCATTTTTCACAGTTCAAATACTCAACCATGTAATTTTAAACATAGAGCAGCACATAAAATCAACTAATATTAGTTCTAGGTTTGATCAGGCACAGTTTTACATTGTAACTGAGGTTTAAAATGGTTTGACAGTGGATTTTCCATAGTAGCACATTAAGTTCCCCCACAGAAATCAATGATAAAATTAACAAATGAGACCCGAATCTCACCCACTGTGGTCCCACAACAACCCCATAAAGGGGCATTTTGTGGGTTGACCCATGATTAAGTCATGTGGGCCCCATAAGGGTCCTTTTTGTAGCTCACTTTGGCCCCATTTTTAACACCTATTTGGGACCCAAATGGGCCCATATAAAGAACACCTATACGGGTCTCACTTAAAACCCACCATGGACCCATCAGTGGCCCCTCTGGGCTAACACATGGGGCTCATGTGGAGCCGATGGACAAATTTCTCTGGGCCCCATTTGGGTTGCCCATGCAGGGCCCAAGTGACAGCCCATTAAAAACCCCCATGGGGCCCACATGAAAATGTTGGCTGGGGTAAAACATCCAGACATTCGCTGTGATAATGAAATTTGGCCACAATGGCTCGTGGTCGTTAACCGGGCTTTGGTATAGGCTGTAGAGTGCGATGTGACCTGTCCAGAACCGGCTCCTTCTCCAGACTCAGTGCTTCCTTCAACAGCGCAGCAACACTCGCGACAGTGGAGCTATTGGGACCCTTAGGAACACCAACTATCCGGATATTATTGTGCCGTGATCTAGCTTTCAGATCATCCCATTTGGTCTCAAGCTTATTGAACTCAGCAGTGAGACGGTGTATGTCACGTTGCATTACAGCGATATCATCAGTGCAAACAGAAAGTGAGGGCTCTATCTCGACCACGGTGCCCTTTAGTTCTCGCACCGCAGCCTCATTCGCAGCTCTATCGCTGGACAGCTGCGCCTTCACCACCTGCCGCTGTGACTTTATTGTCAGTAAATCGTTTCCCAAAGTACGTTCCAATGCACGTAGCTCGGCCTTAAATACCTCGATGATTTCGGACTTCAAAGAGGACAGCAGCTCCGATTTAAATGAATCAATATCAGCCTTCGAAGCTGCCTGTGAAAAGATGGGCCCTTCACACTGAGGTGAATCAAGAGAAGGCGAGGCTGCAACTGTTGCACCAGGCCGCAGCTATGTCTGAGTTGTGCTACAGGTCTTAGAAGTTTTACCAGACATCATAACTACCTCTAGATTCAAATATACAAACAACGAGGGTAAACCGATCGATTGAGAGCAAAAATAAAAGTGAAAAGCTCGAAATAAACAATTATAACAATAATCCACCGGAGCCCTCTAACACCACATCCTACTCCATGACAAGCTCGAAAGCGCCCCCAAACCATGGTTATAATGTAGGTTTTTTGCTTACAAATTGCACTTTTTTACTGTTTTCCATTAAATGATGCTTATGAATATGACAATTCATATTTTGTCATACTATCACATTTTTTCTGAAAATGTCATCTTTTTGTCAAAAACATGATTTGCACAGTCACTTTTTTGTTTTTGTTTCAGTTATAGCCCTTTTTCAAAGGTTTTCCATGATCATATGATTTATATTTTCACAATTACTCATATTTTTATGGTAAAGGTTAACATTTTTATAAAATTATGATTATGAATAGGAAAGATATATTTTAATAAAAACAATCCATCTTTTATTAAAAAAAGGTAATTATTTTCAAACCATTGTTTGTCATATCACCTTTTAATGTAGAAAGTTTGCAGTTGTAATAGTTTTTAGTTAAATGATGCTAATGAATATGAAGTCATATTTTTCACAATACATTTTAAAAACTTGATTTGTCATATCACATTTCTTTATTAAATTATTTCACTTTTTTAACAGTTTTTTATTAAATTATTCCTATATATATCAAAACTTTATATTTTATAAATTTATTTAATATTCATATGAAAAAAAGTCATATTTTTGCCAAACATGATTATCATGAATTCTTTTCCGTTCACTTGTTGCACTTTTTTCAACTGTTTTTCATGAAAATATGCTTCTGTATATAAACATTTTAATTTTACAAATTAATTGCATATTTATGTAAAATTACATTATTTTGTCAAACCATGGTTTGTCATGTGAAAGTTGTTAGTTTATGTATTGCACTTTTTAATGGTTTTTAATTAAATTATGCTTATGAATATAAAAATTTTTATTTTCACAATAACTCATATTTTTATGAAAAAGTTATTTTTTAAATAATGGTTTTGAATATGAAATGTAATATTTTAATAAAAACAATATTTTTTTTATAAAAGAAACCCTAACCCTAACCCTAACCCATGCCCAAACGAAACGTAATTCTTATCTAAAGCTGTTTTCTGTTTGGTAAATAAATTCCTAATCTTCTCAAAAAACTTTTTTAGCAGTTATTTCATGTTCTCCAAAACATCATGAGACAATTGTTTCTCAGTGCTTTTTCAATATGTCTATAAGCAGTATTATCAGGTGTACATAGCAGTTTCTTCTCTCTGAATGATGTGTTCAAAGAGAATAAGGAAAATTCGGAGTGTAATTACAACTATGCACATATTGTTATAGAATAAGAGAAGCTATTGTTATAATTGTTATAGAAGCTAAACATAACAGTCGAGTGAGTCAGATCTTCACCCTGGAGGTGGCCCCCTTTCTACTTTAAAGAAAGGATCTATTTATGGGCTCTTAACTATTTCAGTCCTGAATACTCACTTAGGTAGGCTTCTTAGGCCAACAGACCAATTAGTGCACAGATTAAGGGGTGTTGTTTTGATCCTGCTTGCGTGTATCCACTGTGGGTGATAATCAGTCAAATAATTACAGCTAGAACAGTTTCTGTGGGCAGAGAAAGCGCTAGTGAGATATCAGCACTAATAGAATTCAAATTTTCAACCAGGGCAGAAACGTAGTCGTCCACAATCACTTCCAGCTTACCTAAGACAGAAATGCCAGTGCGTCCCCTGACCCATGGGGTCGGAAAAGGCCGGCCTATTCGAATTTCAAAAGGTGACAGTTTAGTAGTTGAAGATGGGGGTCATTCTCATTTCTGTGAGTACTGCCAGGAGAACAACAGTCCAATTTTAGCCTGTTTCAATGCAGGCTTCACCAACACTATTAAAGCTAGTTTAGGCAGAGCAGTTTTTACATCTACATCTCTAATGATACCGGCAGAATCTGATTTACATTGTTTAGAAGCCCAATACTTTATGTCCTTTTCAGTAGGCTGACTCTGAAGTTTTTTAGGTTAATATCTGGTATATTGGAGATATGTGTCATCATTGGGATCTCAGGATTTGTATGTCTTCTTCTTCTTCTTTCGGCTGCTCCCATTAGGAGTCGCCACAGCGGATCATCCGTCTCCATACCACCCTGTCCTCTACATCTGCCTCTTTCACACCAACTACCTGCATGTCTTCCCTCACCACATCCATGAACCTCCTCCTTGGCCTTCCTCTTTTCCTCCTACCTGGTGGCTCCATCCTCAGCATTCTTCTACCAATATAATTCATGTCCCCCCTCTGCACATGTCCAGACCATCTCAATCTCACCTCCCTCACTTTGTTACCAAAACATCCTACATGCGTCGTCCCTCTAATAAACTCATTTTTAATCTTGTCGATCCTCGTCACTCCCAACGAAAACCTTAACATTTTCAGCTCTGCTACCTCCAGCTCCACCTCCTGTCTTTTACTCAATGCCACTGTCTCTAATCCATACAACATCGCAGATCTCACCAAAGTCCTATAAACTTTCCCTTTCATTCTTGCAGATACTTTTCTATCACAAATCACTCCTGTCACTCTTCTTCACCCACTCCACCCTGCCTGCACACTTTTCTTTACTTCTTTAACACACTCTCCATTACTTTGCACTGTTGACCCCAGGTACCTGAACTCCTCCACCTTCTCCAGCTCTTCTCCCTGAAACCGCACAACTCCACTGCCCTCACTCTCATTCACACACATGTATTCTGTCTTACTCCTACTGACTTTCATTCCCCTTCTCTCCAGCGCATATCTCCACCTCTCCAGACTCTTCTCAACCTGCTCCCTACTCTCACCACAAATCACAATATCATCCGCAAACATCATAGTCCAGGAAGACTCCTGTCTGACCTCGTCCGTCATCCTGTCCATCACCAATGCAAACAGGAAAGGGCCGACCCTTGATGGAGTCCAACCTTCACCCCGAACCAGTCTGTCATACCTACTGCACACTTTACTGCAATCACACTGTCCTCATACATGTCCTGCATCACCCTCACATACTTCTCTGACACACCTGACTTCCTCATACAATACCACAACTCCGCTCTTGGCACTCTGTCGTATGCTTTCTCTAAATCCACAAATCCACAATGCAATTCCTTCTGTCCTTCTGTATACTTCTCCATCAACATTCTCAAAGCAAATAAGGCATCTGTGGTGCTCTTCCTCGGCATGAAACCATACTGTTGCTCACAGATGGTCACCTCTTCTCTCAGCCTGGCTTCCACTACTCTTTCCCATAACTTCATGGTGTGACTTCTTCTTCTTCTTTCGGCTGCTCCCATTAGGGGTCGCCACAGCAGATCATCTGTCTCCATACCACCCTGTCCTCTACATCTGCCTCTTTTACACCAACTACCTGCATGTCTTCCCTCACCACATCCATGAACCTCCTCCTTGGCCTTCCTCTTTTCCTCCTACCTGGTGGCTCCAACCTCAGCATTCTTCTACCAATATAATTCATGTCCCTCCTCTGCACATGTCCAAACCATCTCAATCTCGCCTCCCTCAACTTGTCACCAAAACATCCTACATGCGCTGTCTCTCTAATAAACTCATTTCTGATCTTATCCATCCTCGTCACTCCCAACGAAAACCTCAACATCTTCAGCTCTGCTACCTCCAGTTCCGCCTCCTGTCTTTTACTCAATGCCACTGTCTCTAATCCATACAACATCGCAGGTCTCACCACAGACCTATAAACTTTCCCTTTCATTTTTGCAGATACCCTACTATCACAAATCACTCCTGTCACTCTTCTCCACCCACTCCACCCTGTGTGCACTCTTTTCTTCACTTCTCTAACACACTCTCCATTACTTTGCACTGTTGACCCAAGGTACCTGAATTCCTCCACCTTCTCTAGCTCTTCTCCCTGCAACCGCACAACTCCACTGCCCTCCCTCTCATTCACACACATGTACTCTGTCTTACTCCTACTGAGTTTCATTCCCCTTCTCTCCAGCGCATATCTCCACCTCTCCAGGCTCTTCTCAACCTGCTCCCTACTCTCACAACAAATCACAATATCATCCGCAAACATCATAGTCCAGGGAGACTCCTGTCTGACGTCGTCCGTCAACCTGTCCATCACCACTGCAAACAGGAAGGGGCTCAGGGCCGATCCTTGATGCAGTCCAACCTTCACCCTGAACCAGTCTGTCGTTCCTACTGCACACTTCACTGCCGTCACACTGTCCTCATACATGTCCTGCACCACCCTCATATACTTCTCTGACACACCTGACTTCCTTATACAATACCACAACTCCTCTCTTGGCACCCTGTCATACGCCTTCTCTAAATCCACAAATCCACAATGCAATTCCTTCTGTCCTTCTCTATACTTCTCCATCAACATTCTTAAAGCAAATAAGGCATCTGTGGTGCTCTTCCTCGGCATGAAACCATACTGTTGCTCACAGATGGACACCTCTTCTCTCAGCCTGGCTTCCACTACTCTTTCCCATAATTTCATGGTGTGACTGATCAACTTAATTCCCCTGTAGTTACTGCAAGACTGCACGTCTCTTTTATGCTTAAAGATCGGTACCAGCACACTTCTTCTCCATTCCTCAGGCATCTTCTCACCTTCCAAAATCCTGTTAAACAATCTGGTCAAAAACTCCACTGCCATCTCTCCTAAACATCTCCATCACTCTTGAGTCACTACTTTTCTCATCACTCTGTCTGTCCCACTTCTGTTTTGCCAACCTCTTCCTCCTTATGCTCTCCTGCACTTCCTCATTCCACCACCACGTCTCCTTGTCTTCCTTTCTATTTCCAGATGTTACACCAAGTACTTTTCTAGCTGCCTCCCCCATCACTCCTGCAGTAGTTGCCCAATCATCCAACACCTCCTTAACACCACTGAGCCTCTGTCTGACCTCTTCCCTGAACCTCACACTACACTCTTCCTTAGTGTCCAACCTCTCATACAGCTCCTCATATGCCTTTTCCTTGGCTTTCACCACATTCCTCTTTACCTGCTGCCGCCTCTCCTTGTCATCCTGCCTACTTTTCTCATCACTCTGTCGATCCCACTTATGTTTTGCCAACCTCTTTCTCCTTATGCTCTCCTGCACTTCCTCATTCCACCACCACGTCTCCTTGTCTTCCTTTCTATTTCCAGATGCCACACCAAGTACTTTTCTAGCTGCCTCCCTCATCACTCCTGCAGTAGTTTCCCAATCACCCAACACCTCTTCACCACCACCGATCTCCTTTAGGTTGCATCTCCTGCATAGCACATAGTCCACCTGTGTGCACCTTCCTCCACTCTTATAGGTCACCCTATGATCCTCCTTCTTCTTAAAATAAGTGTTCACCACTGCCATTTCCATCCTTTTAGCAAAATCCACCACCATCTGCCCTTCCACATTCCTCTCCTTAAAACCATACCTACCCATCACCTCCTCATCACCTCTGTTCCCTTCACCTACATGCCCATTAAAGTCTGCCCCAATCACCAATCGTTCTTTCCTAGGTACACCATCTACCACTTCATCTAATTCACTCCAGAATCTTTCCTTCTCCTCCATCTCACAGCCAACTTGTGGAGCATAGGCACTGATGACATTTATCATCATCCCTTCAACTTCCACCTTCACGATCATCACCCTATCAGAAACTCTCTTCACCTCCACTACACTCTTACTGTACTCTTCCTTCAGAATCACCCCTACACCATTTCTCTTTCCATCCACACCATCATAAAACAGTTTAAATCCACCTCCAATGTTCCTGGCCTTACTCCCTTTCCACTTGGTCTCCTGAACACACAGCATATCTACCTTTTTCCTCTCCATCATATCAGCTACCTCTCTCCCTTTATCCGTCATAGTACCAACATTTAAAGTACCAACCCGAACCTCCACTCTCCTACACTGCTCCTTTCCCTGCCGTCTCTGTAGACGTCTTCCTCCTCTCCTTCTCCTCCTTCGGCCAACAGTAGCCCAATTTCCACTGGTACCCTGTCGGCTAACGATACCTGTGGCGGTCGTTGTTAACCCGGGCCTCGACCGATCCGGTATGAAATTTTCATTTGTGATCCGCATATTTGATTTGGCACATGTTTTACGCTGGATGCCCTTCCTAACGCAACCCTACCCATTTACCCGGGCTTGGGACCGGCACTAAGAGTGCACTGGGTTGTGCATCCATAACAGCTGGGTTAACTTCATGGTGTGACTGATCAACTTAATTCACCTTCCAGAATCTTGTTAAACAATCTGGTTAAAAACTCCACTGCCATCTCTCCTAAACAACTCCACGCTTCTACCAGTATGTCATCTGGTCCAACCGACTTTCCACTCTTCATCCTCTTAATCCCTGCTCTCACTTGCTCCTTACTAATCCTATCTACATCCTGCTTCACCAACTCAACATCATCCAACCTTCTCTCTATCTGATTTTCCTCATTTATCAGCTGCTGAAAATACTCCCTTCACCTTCTCAACACACTCTCCTCACTAGTCAACATATTTCCCTCTACATCCTTTACTGCTCTAACTTGCAGCACATCCTTCCCAGCTCGGTCCCTCTGCCTGGCCAATCGGTATAAATCCTTTTCTCCTTCCTTAGTGTCCAACCTCTCATACAGCTCCTCATATGCCTTTTCCTTGGCTTTCACCACATTCCTCTTTACCTGCTGCCGCCTCTCCTTGTACTCCTGCCTACTTTTCTCATCACTCTGTCGATCCCACTTATGTTTTGCCAACCTCTTTCTCCTTATGCTCTCCTGCACTTCCTCATTCCACCACCACGTCTCCTTGTCTTCCTTTCTATTTCCAGATGCCACACCAAGTACTTTTCTAGCTGCCTCCCTCATCACTCCTGCAGTAGTTTCCCAATCACCCAACACCTCTTCACCACCACCGAGCCTCTGTCTGACCTCTTCCCTGAACCTCACACTACACTCTTCCTTCTTCAGTTTCCACCATCTTATTCTTCTTTCAGTCCTCACTCTCCTTCTCTTCTTCTTCGCCTCCAAAACCATCCTACAGACCACCATCCGATGCTGTCTAGCTACACTGTCCCCTGCCAACACCTTACAGTCTCCAATCTCCTTCAGGTTGCATCTCCTGCATAGAATATAGTCCACCGGTGTGCACCTTCCTCCACTCTTATATGTCACTCTATGATCCTCCTTCTTCTTAAAATAAGTGTTCACCACTGCCATTTCCATCCTTTTAGCAAAATCTACCACCATCTGCCCTTCCACATTCCTCTCCTAAAGGCCATACCTACCCATCACCTCCTCATCACCTCTGTTCCCTTTACCTACATGCCCATTAAAGTCTGCCCCAATCACCAATCGTTCTTTCTAGGTACACCATCTACCACTTCATCTAATTCACTCCAGAATCTTTCCTTCTCCTCCATCTCACAGCCAACTTGTGGAGCATAGGCACTGATGACATTTATCATCAGCTCTTTACCTCCACTACACTCTCACTGTACTCTTCCTTAAGAATCACCACTACACCATTTCTCTTTCCATCCACACCATGATAGAACAGTTTAAACCCACCTCCAATGTTCCTGGCCTTACTCCCTTTCCACTTGGTCTCCTGAACACACAGCATATCTACCTTTTTCCTCTCCATCATATCAGCTACCTCTCTTCCTTTACCAGTCATAGTACCAACATTAAATGTACCAACTCGAACCTCCACTCTCCTACACTTCTCCTTTCCCTGCTGTCTCTGTAGACGTCTTCCTCCTCTCCTTCTCCTCCTTCGGCTAACAGTAGCCCAATTTTCACCGGTACCCTGTCGGCTAACGATACCTGTGGCGGTCGTTGGTAACCCGGGCCTTGACCGATCCGGTATGAAATTCTGATTTGTGATCTGCATATTTGATTTGGCACGTTTCCTAATGCAACCCTCCCCATTTATCCGGGCTTGGGACCGGCACTAAGAGTGCAATGGCTTGTGCCTCCCTAATAGCTGGGTTAAATGATGCTGATGTATATGAAAATTCATATTTCCACAATAAAATTTTTATGATAAAGTTTAATATATTTTTATGAAATTATGATTATGAACATGAAATTATATATTTTAATAAAAACAATCAATTTTGAATTAAAAACTTTTTTTTTCAAACCATTGTTTGTCATCAAGTTTTGCGTAGAATTTTTGCCCTTTTAACGTTTTTTTGTTCAATTAAGCTTATGAATATGAAAATTCATATTTTCACAATAACATATTTTTATGAAATTCCGGTAATGAATACGATATTTTATATTTTAATTAAACAATTTTTTATAAAAGAAAGTCAGATTTTGTTTAAATCATTGTTTGTCATCATGTTTTGCATTGAGTTGTTCCACTTTCAAAGTTTTTTAGTTAAATGATGCTTATGAATATGAAAAGTAATATTTTCACAATGACTTGTAAAAACTGATTTGTCATATCATATTTTTCATAGAATTTTTGCACTTTTTAACAGTTTTTCATGAAATTATTTGTATGAATATGAAAATTTAAATTTTACCAATTATTTTCATATTTTTATTAAAAAAAAAAAATTCTTTTCTCAGCCCATGGTTTTTAATAAAGTTTTTGGCTTTCATATTGCACTTTTTAAACCTTTTTTTTTTTTTTTTCATTAAATGATGCTTATGAATATGAGAATTCATATTTTCACAATTACTATCACATTTTTTATGAAAAAGGAATATTTTTTTAAAACATGATTTGCATAGTCACTTTTATTGTTTTTCATTCACTTATGACATCTTTTTAAAGGTTTTCCATCATATGATTTATATTTTCACAATTACTCAAATTTTATTTTTTTATAGTAAAGGTTAACGTGGTTTTTATAAAATTATGATTATGAATAGGAAATGATATATTTTAATAAAAACAATAAATCTTTAAAAAAAGTCATATCACATTTTGCGTAGAATTTTTGCACTTTTAATGGTTTTTAGTTAAATGATGCTAATGAAAAGTCATATTTTTCACAATAAATTTTAAATACTTGATTTGTCATATCACGTTTCTTTATTAAATTATTTCAAATTTTTAACAGTGTTTTATATTAAATCATTCCTTTGTATATAAAAAATTCATGTTACCAATTTATTTCATATTCATATGACAAAAGTCATACTTTTCTCAAAAATGGTTATCATGAAACCTTTTTCGTATACATATTGCACTGTTTCAATGGTTTTCCATGAAAATGTGCTTCTGCATATGAAAATTAATATTTTAATAATTAATTGCATATTTATGTAAAATGTCATAATTTTGTCAAACCATGGTTTGTCATGTGAAATTTTTTTTGCACTTTTTATTGTTTTTTAATGGCATTATGTTTATGAATATAAAAATTTATATTTTCACAATAACTCATATTTTTATTAAAAAGTTAAAGTTTTTTATGAAATTATAGATATCAGTATAATGTAATATTTTAATAAAAACAATATTTTTTTATAAAAGAAAGTCAGATTTGTTTTAATCCATTGTTTGTCATAAAAGTTTTTGCGATGAACATTTGCACTTTTTAATGGCTTTTTAGTTAAATGATGCTTATGCATATGAAAAGTCAAAATTTGACAATACCTTGTAAAAACTTTTTTTTTATAGATTTTTGCACTGTTTAAAAAAGTTTTTCATGAAATTATTCCTTTCAATATGAAAATTAATATTTTACCAATTAATTTCATATTTATATGAGAAAAGTCATTTATGTCATAAATTTATATTTATGTATTTCATGAAACTTTTAATATGATTTTTAGTCAAACAATGCTTATGAATATGACCATTTAAATTTTCACAATAACTTGTAAAAACTTGATTTGTCATTTCACGTTTTTTATTGAATTTTTGCACTTTTTAACAGTTTTTCAAGAAATTATTCAGATGAATATGAAAATGTTTATTTTACCAATTGATTTCATATTTTTATTAAAAAAAAGTTATATTTTTCTTAGCTCATGGTTTTTAATGAATGTTTTTTGCTTACATATTGCACTTTTTAACATTTCTTCATTAAATGATCCACATGAATAAGAACATTTATATTTTCACAAAATCACATTTTTAATGAAAAAGTAATATTTTTGTAAAAAATTGATTTGTATAGTCACTTTTTTGTTTTGCGTTCACTTATGGCACTTTTTTATGACAGGTTTTTAATGAACATATGATTTATATTTAACAAGAACTCATATTTTTATGATGAAGGTTACTCTGATCTTTTTTATGAAATTATGATTATGAATATGAAATGTAATGTTTTAATAAAAACAATAAATATTTTATAAATGAAAGTCATATTCTTTTAAACCATTGTTTGTCATCAAGTTTTGCATTGAATTTGTGCACTTTTAACATTTTTTAGTTAAATGTTGCTTATGAATATGAAAAGTCATAATTTTACAGTGACTTGAAAAAAATGATTTGTCATATCACGTTTTTCATTGAATTTCTGCACTTTTTAACAGTTTTTAAATAAAAATTGTAATTTTACCAATTCATTGATTTTTTTATTAAAAAAAGTTCTATTTTTCTCAGCTCATGGTTTTTAATCTAAGTTTTTTGCTTACATACTGCTGTAGCGTCTGGCACGTGTCATTTAGACTTCATGTCTCAGGAATTTCCTTTTAACCCTTGACATCTGCTTTTTAATCAAAGGATGAGCACCACGGCTTACACTTTTATTGAGAGCTTGTATACCACAGTGTCACACACACACACACACACACACACACACACACACACACACACACACACACACACACACACCACCCCGAAAGCCAGATAACCCCCTGGCCTCTCTGGTTGAATTCACAGGGACCCTCAAACCATAAAACAATTTACTCTTGGAACTAATTAAATTAATTAATTAAATAATAAATAGAATGTCCCACTTCACATGACACAAACATACATCTTGTTTGTATCTTGTACTATAAATAAAGCAAGTGTTTAACTGTACATCAATAATAGTTTAAAAACTTTAAAAGGTTTTGTAATATACCTCTGTTTTAATGTGTGTCTTCTTTTTTATTTCAAATTTGATTAAAAATTATCTTCTTTTTATTCTTTCTTTCCTAACAAGGGTGCATTGTATACACCAGAATCTAATGTTGAATTAACATAAGTTATACCTTAAATACTGGTCCCGGTACATTGTACACCTGTTTTAATGCTGTCTTTTCTGTTAAGGCTTGATGTCAAAGTCGACATAAAATTATCTTCTCTTTATTTTCCTAACAAGGGTGCATCTTATATACCTAAATATAACATTGTATTAACAAATTCATACCAGTATTTAAGGTATAACTTTGTTAATACAATGTTATATTCAGGTATATAAGATGCACCCTGGGGTGGGGTTCCGGACCTTTAAAACATCTTGAACTCAACAAATCGACGTTCAGTCGGAAGTCAGTGAAGTCAAGCAAGCTCGCTCACTCGGCTTGACCGGAAAGGCTCGGACCCCCGGGGCCTGAAGGCCCAGAAAGTCGGACGCTTAGAACAGCCAAGCAGCAACTCTTCGGGACAAGATCCTTTTTGAGATCTTCCAGCAAGCTTTATCTTCAAGAACAACAACTGCTCTGATCTTCAGGAGAACCTGGAAGAACATCTGACTCCATCCTAACTGACTCTTCAAAGATCTCTTTGTCGCATCCGGACTCTTGTGCAACAAGCCAATGCAAGTAACCGTTTTACCAACCAATTTAGATGCGTATTTAAGTGTGAGCCCTTTATCGAATTTTAAAGTGAATTACATTTCCGTGACGATTTCTCAGTTAGGGTGTGATTAATTTTGAAGATTAGGCTTGCCATTGCTTTCCTTTCTTTCTCTCCTTTCTTCTTTTCCCTTCTCTTCCTTCTTTTCCTATTTTTAACTTTTTGTTTATTTTAATTTTAATTTTTATTTTCTTTATTTCTTTTTGTCTGTTTGTGTAGTTAGTTTTATGTTGTGTTTGTCTCATTCATTAAACGGCGTATTTGTCATAAGTGATTGTCTCTGAGTGCCGCTCACATTTTAAGGTTCCTGCAACATTCGATCTGAACTACATGCTCTATTAATTGTACGGTATAAAGTAAAGGGGGGTTGCGTCTTTCTCGGCCGGGGAGATACCTCTCTTATAGAATTCATAAAGATTATATTGTCTGTTCCCCGGACGAACAGACCAAATAAGTGTAACGTTAATTCCATTACCGTCAATTCAACTTAATTTAAATATTTAGGAGTAACTATAACCCGTTATAATTACTTATAAATATTCCCTTTTCTTTGCGAGCTAAATTCGCTACACTGCACTTTTTTTTTACGTTTTTCATTAAATAATGATGGTTATGAATATCAAAATTTTTATTTTGACAATAACTATCACATTTTAAAGGTTAACATAATATTTTTGTAAAAACTTGATTTGTATAATCATTTTATTGTTTTGCGTTCACTTATTTACTTATATTTAATAACATATTTCCTGATGAATGTTAATTGATACTTTTTTATAAAATCATGATTATGAATATGAAATTTAATATTTTATTAAAAACAATAAATATTTTATAAAAGAAAGTCATATTTTTTTCAAACCATTGTTTATCACGTTTTGCGTTGAATTTTTGCACTTTTAACAGTTTTTAGTTAAATGATGCCTATGAATATGAAAAGTCATAATTTCACATTATCTTCTAAAAACTTTGTCATACACATTCTTCAATTAACTTTTGCACATTTTTTTCCCCCTGAAATTATTCCTTTAAATATGAACATTTATATATTACCAGTTAATTTCATATTTATAAAAGAAAAGTCATAATTATCTTAAAATAAATTTTTTTCGTTAACTTTTTGCACTTTTAAAGATTTTTTTTGTAAAATTATGAATGTGAATGTGAACATTCATATTTTTACAATAACTTGTAAAAACTTGATTTGTCATTTTTTAATTTTTCATTGAATTTTTGCCCTTTTTACCAGGTTTTTTTTATGAAATTGTTCTGATGAATATGAGAATTTATATTTTACCAATTAATTTAATCTTTTTATTTAAAAATAAAATATTTTTTGATCAAACCATGGTTTTAATGTAAGTTTTCTGCTTACAAATTGCACTTTTTTACTGCTTTCCATTAAATGATGCTTATGAATATGAAAATTTAAATTTAAATTTTCTCAGGAAAATATCCTTCTGTATATGAAAATGTATAATTTACTAATTAATTGGTGAAATAGGCCCGGTCCTGGTGAAGAAGGCCCGGCAGCGTCTATACCATCTGAGACGCTTAAGGGACTTTAAACTACCCTCTCAAGTGCTAAAGACTTTTGCACCATTGAGAGCGTTCTGATGGGTAGCATCACTTCCTGGTTCAGGAACAGCACCATGCAGGACAGGCGAGCCCTCCAGAGGGTGGTGCGTTCTGCTGAACGTACCATCCACACCGAGCTCCCTAACCTGCAGGACATCTACAGCACGCGGTGCAGGACCAGAGCCAGGAACACTGTGAAGGACCTCAGCCATCCCAACACTGGACTCTTTTCCTTATTGCGTTCAGGCAAACGCTTCCGCTCCCTGAAAGCAAACACCGAGAAACTCTGGACTCGCACAGCACAGTGCACTTTATACCACACCATACCGCACACGGACACTTTATGGACAATTACATAAACCACCTCAATTTGGTTACTGTTTTACAGCTTACTGCCATAAGTATTTTTTGTATTCTTTTTTCTCATATATATCTTAAATATATCTTTAGATATTCTTATATTCTTATATATAGAGACATCAGCACTAATAGAATTCAATTTTTTAACCAGGGCAGAAACGTAGTCGTCCACAATCACTTCCAGGTTACCTAAGAAAGAAATGCCAGTGTGTCCCCTGACCCATTGGGGCGGGAAAGGCCGGCCCATTACAATTTCAAAAGGTGACAGTTTAGTAGTTGAAGATGGGGTCATTCTTATTTCTGTGAGTACTGCCAGAAGAACAACAGTCTAATTTCGGCCTGTATCAATGCAGGCTTTAGTAACACATTCCTTAATGGTTCTGTTTATTCTTTCTACCAGTCCAGCTGACTGTGAGCGATAGGGAATATTAAAATGCCAATCAATTGCTAAGCTTTTAGCCAAAAGTTGTGTTATTTTAGAAGCAAGATGTGTGCTGTTATCACTTTCAATCACACTAGGAATCCAAAATCTAGAGATGATCTCTTTCATTATAATTTTTACAACTGCTTTAGCGTTCTCTGTCGCGCATGCAAATGATTCTGGCCACATACTGAATCTGTCAACTATAATTGACAAAAAACAATAACTATAGGTATCTCAAATTTCCTACAGGTGGCATATAGTGTGAATTACCTTCACACATCTGACATGCACTTGTAAGTGCCACCAACTCTGCAGCTTGTGCAGATGTGTATGGTAATGATTTAGCTTCAACTATTTCATCAGGTAATCTTACAACCGCATATCCACATAAATACACATCAGAGGGTTTTGAACATGATCTATCTACATATAGGAAATCCCCCTTTTCCAGGGCCGTATCTAAAAAATCGGGCCTACAAGAGATCTCTTGTTCAATGTGTTTAATGCAATTGTATGCATCATCAAAACCATCTAAGTCAATAAAGTCTAGCAGATCACGCAGCGCTACTACAGCTAAATGCAGCTGAGAAAAAGGCTTAATGGTTAAGTTTTCTGTCACCGTGATTTCATATCCAGATCTACGTCGTGCTGTCATATCTTGTTTGTTGAGGTTATGTAAAATAGCTGTTACCTGATGTGAGTTGTACAGTAACAAAGTACATTACAGCACCGTTTTCTCAGCATCCTCGATCATCAGAGCCACTGCACTGCAAGCATGAGGGCAACCCTTGTGCTATGTTGTCTAAAGATTTGAAAAGATACGCAACAGGGCCTGGGCTAGAATCCCCGCAGCCCCCAGCCTAAGCCAGGACATTGCAAACAACCACTGATTCTTTGTGGCAGTCTTGCTCAGTCAGTCCCGTGACAAGGATGTCATCTGCGTATTGAAGGATGCAGGTTGTTTCTGGAAAGTGTATATCGGCCCAAGTTCTGTGCACTACAGCGAAGAATACGGTTAGCAAGTCAACAAAACCCTGAGGAAAACGGGTCCAGGTGAATTGACGTCCCCTATAGGTAAACGCAAAAAGCGGCTGCGTTTCTGAGGCCAAAGGGCCACTGAAAAAGGCAGAACAAAGTTCAATAACAGTAAAAAATCTGTGAGTTGCTGGTATAGAGTTAACAATGGTAGCTACATCGGGCACTGATGGAGCTAACGGAATAACTATTTTAGTAATTTCTCGTAAATCTTGAGTTAGCCTCCAGCATTTTTTATCCGCATTCAAATCTGGATTAATCGGTGTGTTATAAGGTGAATGTGTCTCAATTAAAACACTTTGTGACAATAAATTGTCAATAACTGGAGCAATGCCAACATTCTTCTCTTATGACAATGGATATTGTTTAACAAAAACTGGATGGCGTGTTTTCATGAGTGCTTGATACATACGGCTTTACCTGGATTAAACCTGCCCCGTCTTTGTGAGAGGCCCATAATTTAGGGTTAACTTCACCTAAATTTGGCTCATCAGGCAGGGTGTCTGTACTACCATGGAAGAAATATTTCGGATGTGGCTGTGGCTCATTTGAGAGCATGAGGACAGAAGGAAAAGAAAGTAAAACATTGGATTAAAATGAAACAGAAACACCATTCCCATTTTATGCATCATATCTCTTCCTAAAAGGTTTAAAAATGAGTTTGGAATGATTGTGAAGCTATGATAAAAAAAAATATTTTTTATTATTGTATAATTTATTTATTTATCTATTTTTTTCGGGCATATAAAAATTATCGTGGATTCTTTTAGATACTTCAGACAAAATCACCTATATAAGCCAGACAATGAAGAAACATCTTCTAATCTTGCATCTTAATGTCTAAGGTGAGGAAAACATTGTCGTGACGGATTCATCCCACAATAGGAAATTGTTATCATTAATTAAACAATTAATGCATAACCAAGACACGAACACACATGCAGCCCTATTGGCTGGCAAATGGGACAATCCCCGCAAGCAAGGAAGTATCCTAAAACTTACCTTGATGCATGATTTACCTTTGGATATTGCTGGAAAGTATCTTGCTTTTCTCACAACAAATTTTGTATTAAAAAAATAATTTTTTAAACCATTGTTTGTCAATGTTTTGCGTTGATTTTGTGCACTTTTAACGGATTTTAGTTAAATTATGCTTATGAATATAAAAATTCATATTTTCACTATAATTCATATTTTTATGGAAAAGTTAATAATTTCTTTAAAAAACTTATTAAAAAGTCATTTTTTTCAAACCATTGTGTCATCACGTTTTTGTCTTGAATTTTTGGTTTTTAGTTAAACGATGAATATGAAATGTTTTTTATTGAATTTTTGCATTTTTTATTACAGTTTTTCATGAAATAATGCCTTTCAATATGAAAATTTATATTTTACCAATTAATTTCATATTTATATCAGAAAAGTCATATTTTTTGTGAAATAATGCTTATGAATATGATAATGCTTACGAAAATGACCATATGATAATGCTTACGAAAATGACCATTTATATTTTCACAATAACTTGTAAAAACTTGATTTTTCATGTTTTTCATTGAAATTTTGCACTTTTTAAAATTTTTTCATAAAATAATTCTGATAAATATGAGAATTTGTCATTTTACCAATTAATTTCTTATTTTTATGAAGTTATATTTTTCTAAGACCATGGTTTTTATTGTATTTTTTTTGCCTGCATATTGTACTTTTTAATGTTTTTTCATTAAACGATGTTTATAAATATGATTAATTAATATTTTTACAATAACTATCACATTTTTTATGAAAATGTCATATGTATTTGTCAAAATATAATTTGTATGGTCACTTTTTTTGTTTTTGTTTCTTAATGGCAATTTTTTTAAAGGTTTTCCATGAACATGTGCTTCTGAATATAAAATTTCATATTTTTTCACTTCACATTTCATATCACTTTTTAACATTTTTTCATTTAATTGTGCTTATGAATATGAAAATTTGTATGAAAAAATTTTCTTTTTCTTCTTCTTTCGGCTGCTCCCATTAGGGGTCGCCAAAGCGGATCATCCGTCTCCATACCACTCTGTCCTCTACATCTGCCTCTTTCACACCAACTACCTGCATGTCTTTCCTCACCACATTCATGAACCTCCTCCTTGGCCTTCCTCTTTTCCTCCTTCCTAGTGGCTCCATTCTCAGCATTCTTCTACCAATATAACTCATGTTCCTTCTCTGCACATGTCCAAACCATCTCAATCTTGCCTCTCTGACCTTGTCACCAAAACGTCCTACATGGGCTGTCCCTTTAATTAACTAATTTCAAATTTTGTCCATCCTCATCACTCCCAACGAAAATCTTAACAACTTCAGCTCTGCTACCTCCAGCTCCACCTCCTGTCTTTTACTCAATGTCACTGTCTCTATTCCATACAACACCGCAGGTCTCACCACACCCCTATAAACTATTCCTTTTATTCTTGCAGGTACCCTACTATCACAAATCACTCCTGTCACTCTTCTCCACCCACTCCACCCTGTGTGCACTCTTTTCTTTACTTCTCTAACACACTTTTCATTACTTTGCATTGCTCTCCCCAAGTACCGGAACTCCTCCACCTTCTCCACCTCTTCTCCCTGCAACCGCACCACTCCACTGCTCTCCCTCTCATTTACACAGATGTGTCTACTCCTACTGACTTTCATTATCCTTCTCTCCAGCGCATACCTCCACCTTTCCAGGCTCTTCTCAACCTGCTCACTACTCTCACCACAAATCACAATATCATCCGCAAACATCATAGTCCAGAGAGACTCCTGTCTGACCTCGTTTATCAAGCTGTCCATCACCACTGCAAACAGGAAAGGGCTCAGGGCCGATCCATGATGCAATCCAACCTTCACCTTGAACCAGTCTGTCGTTCCTACTGCACACTTCACTGCTGTCACACTGTCCTAAAACATGTCCTGCACCACCCTCACATACTTCTTTGACACCCCTGACTTCCCCATACAATACCACAACTCCTCTCTTGGCACTCTGTCATACGCTTTCTCTAAATCCATAAATACACAATGCAATTCCTTCTGTCCTTCTCTATACTTCTCCATCAACATTCTTAAAGCAAATAGAGCATATGGGGTTGCTCTTTCATGAAGCTCACACTACAGTCTTCCTCTTTCAGTTTCCACCATCTTATTCTTCTTTCAGTCCTCACTCTCCTCCTCTTCTTCTTCGCCTCCAAAACCATCCTACAGACCACCATCCGATGCTGTCTAGCTACACTGTCCCCCGCCAACACCTTACAGTCTCCAATCTCCTTCAGGTTGCATCTCCTACATAGAACATGGTCCACCTGTGAGCACCTTCCTCCACTCTTATAGGTCACCCTATGATCATCCTTCTTCTTAAAATAAGTATTCACCAGTGCCATTTCCATCCTTTTAGCAAAATCTACCACCATCTGCCCTTCCACATTCCTCTCCTTAAAACCATACCTACCCATCACCTCCTCATCACCTCTGTTCCCTTCACCAACATGTCCATTAAAGTCTGCCCCAATCACCAATCGTTTATTCCTAGGTACATTATCTACCACTTCATCAGATTAACTCCAATTCAATTCAATTCAATTCATTTTTATTTGTATAGCGCTTTTAACAATGAACATTGTCTCAAAGCAGCTTTACACAGATAATGTGGTGATTAAATGTAAATATGTTCTTTGTAAGTATGTTTGTCCCTGATGAGCAACTGTGGCAAGGAAAAACTCCCCGAGATGGCATAAGGAAGAAACCTTGAGAGGAACCAGACTCAAGAGGGAACCCATCCTCATCTGGGTTGCACCAAATGTCCATTTGAAGCATATATACAAAGTTGCGGGGTACAGTGATGATGATCAGAAGCAAACTGCACTCCCGAGTCAGTGCAGCAGACCGCCAAAACCAACTACAGTCCAATCCGTCCTCAAAAGCACCCGTTCTACTCCGGAATTATATGGAACGACCCAAGGTGTTGATGAGAGACCGTCCCAAGCTGCACAGAAGTGTGAAGATCCACGGAGGGGAGAGGGGCAGGAACAGTGATCACTGGAGCCTCAGGAGCATGTTTAACTCGACCGAGAGAGAGAGAGAGAGAGAGAGAGAGAGAGAGAGAGAGAGAGAGAGAGAGAGAGAGAGAGAGAGAGGGTGACGGGAAGAGAAGGATATGGATTATTAAGTGTAACTATTGGTGTATGAAAGTTAATGTCACTGTGCAGTTTGGACTCCGGCAAGACTCGCTATGGCAGCATAACTAAAAGGGAGAACCAGAAGGAAACACAGACATGAGGGATCTCTGGGATAAGAGACGACCCACCACACCACCGTCAACAAACCTGAGTGAACGTGTGAATGTGAGGGGACGACAGCATACAAATATACCAGTTCACCAAACACTCTATATCCATGGTCCCTCCAGATCTGAGCCTTTACCTAAGAAAAAAAAAATCTACTGATAAAAGGCTTGACTAAATAAATAAATTTTCAACCTCGACTTGATCACTGAGACTGTGTCCGAGTCCCGAACACTGATTGGAAGGCTGTTCCATAACTGTGGGGCTTTATAAGAGAAAGATCTGCCCCCTGCTGTAGTCTTCATTATTTGAGGAACCAACAGATAGCCAGCACCTTTTGATCTAAGTAGGCGTGGAGGATCATACTGGTACAGAAGTTCACTCAGATACTGCGGTGCGAGACCGTTAAGTGCTTTATACGTCAGTAGTAGTATTTTATAATCAATGCGAGATTTGATTGGGAGCCAGTGTAGACTAATTAAAACAGGGGTGATGTGGTTGTATTTCCTAGATCTAGTGAGGACCCTTGCTGCTGCATTCTGGACTAACTGAAGCTTATTTATGCACTTACTCGCACACCCAGACAGTAAAGCGTTACAGTAGTCTAATCTAGAAGTAACAAAAGCATGAACTAGTTTTTCTGCATCCTGTAACGACATCATATTTCTAATTTTAGCAATATTTCTTAGGTGAAAGAAGGCGATCCTGGTGATATTGTTCACGTGAGACTCAAAGGAAAGACTCGGGTCAATAATCACACCGAGGTCTTTGACAGCCGTACACGCTGAAACAGAAACACCATCCAGAGATGCTACGTAATCGGAAAGTTTATTTCTAGCTGCATGTGGTCCTAGTAAAAGTACTTCCGTCTTATCTGAGTTGAGCAGAAGAAAGTTATTAAGCATCCACTGTCTAATGTCCTTTACACACTTCTCAACATTGTTAAGCTGATCTAGCTCATCTGGCTTTGCTGAAATATACAGCTGTGTGTCATCAGCATAGCAATGGAAGTGAATCCCATGTTTATGAATGATTTCACCAAGAGGCAGCATATATAAAGAGAAAAGCAGTGGGCCTAAGACAGATCCTTGAGGAACACCAAACTTTACCTCATAGAGTGTGGAGAACTCACCATTTACATCCACAAACTGATAGCGATCAGTCAAATAAGACCTGAGCCAAGAGAGAGCTGTTCCCTTTATTCCTACAACGTTCTCAAGTCTAGCAAGCTGTATAGTGTGATCAATGGTGTCAAAAGCTGCACTAAGGTCGAGCAAAACAAGTAAGGAGACAAAACCCTGATCAGAGGCCAATAACAGGTCATTTACCACCTTAACTAGCGCCGTCTCTGTGCTATGATGAGGCCGAAATCCTGACTGATACATTTCAAAAATTTTATTCATAAGTAGGTGTGAGCATAACTGCTGTGCTACAACCTTTTCTAAAATTTTGTATATAAAGGGGAGATTTGATATCGGTCTGTAGTTGGACAACTTACATGGGTCAAGGTCAGGTTTCCCAATAAGGGGGTGGATAACTGCCAGTTTGAAGGATTTAGGTACATAACCAGTGCTAATGGAAGAGTTAATTATTTTTAAAACAGGTTTGATTATCTCTGGAGTTATCTGTTTAAAGAAACTAGTAGGCAAGGGATCGAGAATGCAGGTTGATGGTTTTGATGAGGAGATTAATGAAATTAAGTCATTTTCATGAATAGGAGTGAAGCTTTGTAGTTGATTGTCTGTTATAATTACACTGGTGTCTACAGGGTTACTTGTAAAATAATTTGGATTTATATTAACCGTCTGGATTTCTTGCCTGATGTTTTCAATTTTATTATTAAAAAAGTTCATGAAATCATTACTACCTATTGGTGGTGTGCATGTTAGTGCAGTGCTTTTATTCCCTGTAAATTTTGCTACCGTGCTGAATAAAAATCTAGGATTATGTTTGTTATTGTCTATGAGGGTGGAGAAATATGCTGATCTGGCAGCACTAAGAGATTTTCTATAATTTAAGAGGCTCTCCTTCCATGCTATTTGAAATACTGTTAATTTTGTTTGACGCCATTTACGTTCTAATTTTCGAGTGTTCTGTTTTAATCTTCTGTTCTGTCCAGAATCTTTCCTTTTCCTCCATCTCTCAGCTGACTTGTGGAGCATAGGCACTGATGACATTTATCATCATCCCTTCAACTTCCAGCTTCACGTTCATCACCCTACCAGAAACTCTCTTTACCTCCACTACACTCTCACTGTACTCTTCCTTTAGAATCAACCCTACACCATTTCTCTTTCCATCCACACCATAATAGAACAGTTTAAACCCACCTCCAATGTTCCTGGCCTTACTCCCTTTCCACTTGGTCTCCTGAACACAAAACATATCTACATTTCTCCTCTCCATCATATCAGCTATCTCTCTCCCTTTACCAGTCATAGTACCAACATTTAAAGTACCAACCCTAACCTCTACTCTCCTGCACCTCTACTTTCCTTGCTGTCTCTGTAGACATATTCCTCCTCTCCTTCTCCTCCTTCGGCCAACAGAAGCCCAATTTCCACTGGTACCCTCTTGGCTAACGATACCTGTAGCAGTCATTGTTAACCCGGGCCTCGACTGATCCGGTATGAAATTCTTAATCGTGACCCGCATATTCAATTTAGGACATGTTTTATGCTGGATGCCCTTCCTAACGCAACCCTCCCAGTTTATCCGAGCTTGGGACCGGCACTAAGAGCGCACTGACTTGTGCCTCCCTAATGGCTGGGTTAAATGATGACAAACAATGGTGTGTAATATTTTAATGAAAAATTAAATGTAATATTTTTATGTAATATTTTAATAAAAACAATAAATATATTTATTTATTCTTTATTTATTGTTTTTTATTAAAATATTAAATTTCATATTCATAATCATAATTTTATAAAAAATTATCAATTAACATTCATCATGAAAATATGAGTTATTGTAAATTATAAATCATATTAAAAAAAAAACTTTTTCTATGAACATATGATTTGTATTTCACAATAACTCATATTTTCATGATGAATGTTAATTGATAAATTTTTTATAAAAATTATGATTATGAATATGAAATTTTATATTTTAATAAAAACATTAAATATTTTATAAAAGAAAGTCATATTTTTTTCAAACCTTTGTTTGTCATCACGTTTTGCGTTGAATTTATGCACTTTTAACAGTTTTTAGTTAAATTATGCTTATGAATATGAAAAGTCATAATTTCAAATTATCTTTACATTTATTCTTTACTTCCCTAACACACTCTCCATTACTTTGCACTGTTGACCACAGGTACCTGAACTACTCCACCTTCTCCACCTCTTCTCCCTGCAACCGCACCACTCCACTGCATTCGTTTTCATTTACACAGATGTACTCTGTCTTCCTACTACTGACTTTCATTCCCCTTTTCTCCAGCGTGTACCTGTCACACTGTCCTAATACATGTCCTGCACCACCCTCACATACTGCTCTGACACACCTGACTTCCTTATACAATACCACAGCTCCTCTTTCGGCACCCTGTAGTACGCTTTCTCTAAATCCACAAATACACAATGCAATTTCTTCTGTCCTTCTTTATACTTCTCCATCAACATTCTCAAAGCAAATAAGGCATCTGTGGTGCTCTTCCTCGGCATGAAACCATACTGTTGCTCACAAATGGTCACCTCTTCTCTCAGCCTGGCTTCCACTACTCTTTCCCATAACTTCATGGTGTGACTGATCAACTTAATTCCCCTGTAGTTACTGCAGGTCTGCCCATGTCCCTCATGTTTTTTTTTTTTCAACAATCAACAATCACAGATACAAAAATGTAAACAGAAATTCTCCATTTTTCCTTTTTAAACAACAAAGAGCAAACACCCCCACCCCCCAAAACAGAAACAAACCCCCAGACAAAGACACACACACATGCGCACGCACACACCCCCCCACACCCCCCTGTTTAAACAACTGAAGAAACCCTCAGTGTTTCTTCAGAAGAACCCCTTAGTGTATATTTTATTTTCTGCAACTTAAGAAAAACGTCTGGCCAACAAAGATGAGAAGGCTAAAACATCTTTGTGTACAGAACTCAGTGATACCGACTCATTGGTAACCCCAAATATAGCGATCAGTGGGCATGGCGTCAATTGCACCTCAAATATGGAGGACATAATGCCGAAAAAACCTGTCCAGAATGTATGTAATTTCGGGCACAGAAAACAACATGTGACTTAAATGACAGGGGGAAGCATGACATCTGTCACATCTGTCCTCAACCCCGGGATAGATTTTTTCCTGTTTCAACTTAGACAGATGCATTCTGTACAAAACCTTAAACTGAATTAGACTGAGGCGGGCACAGGAAGTGGTAGACCGTATCCTATCTATGGCCTTCTCCCACCGTTCGTCGCCAAACTGCAGCCCTAACTCCTCCTCCCAAGCGGTCCTGGTTTTATCTGTATTACAGCTATCGAGAGATAAAATGAAACTGTATGTCCGGGAAATCAAACTACGCTGGTGTGGAGTAAACATGATTAAACTCTCCAAAGGTTGCTTTGGGGGTACAGAGGGAAAATTGGGAAGGCATTTAGATACAAAGCTGCGGACTTGGAGATATCGAAAAAAAATTAGCTGTAGGCAGCCCATACTCCAAGGATAGGCTGGTGAAACTTCTAAAGATGCCATCTTTGCACAAATTATAAAGTTGCTTGATGCCTTTTTCGTGCCATAGTGAGAAAGCTAAATCTAAAAGTGACGGGGGAAACAAATGATTCTTTTTCAAGGGACTCAGTGCTGATAAAGCTCTACATTTAAAGTGACGCCTAAACCGAAACCAAATCTTAAGTGTGTTCAGTACGACTGGATTGTCAGTATATCGAGATGGTTTGCTCGGAAAAGGTGAGCAAAGCAGAGCAGATACAGAGGATGATCTACAAGACAGTAGCTCTAGATTGCACCAAGTGGATTCTGTTAAATTGGTCCAGAAGTTCAGTTTTTGGATATGTGCAGCCCAGTAGTATATTTGAAAATTGGGCAAAGCAAAACCCACCACTGAGCCTACATCTCTGCAATAAAGTCTTACGGATTCTGGGTGGTTTTCCACCTCTGAAAATCCAACTCCATGTTTGCCACAAGCGGAGCAAGATTGGCATGAAAAAGTTTGGGTAAGGAACGTGTCACCGTAATTCCAAGGTATTTAAAGCCTGAACAGTTGAATATGAATGGCAGATTTAGACGCTGAAGTTGTAGAGCGGTATTGTTTACCGGATAACACTCACTCTTATGGAAATTTAGTTTGTATCCCGAGAAAGAGCCAAAATCATCCAAGATAGATGACAGGAACAGAGGCTGCGGGATCAGTCATATATAACAACAAATCATCAGCATATAAGGACACCTTATATTCCGCCCCTTGCGAGTAATACCCTTAAAGGCTAATGAGGATTTAAGTTTAATGGATAATGGCTCAGTGGCAAGGGCGAATAGCAGTGGCGACAGAGGGCACCCCTGCCAGGTTCCACGCCCGAGACTGAAATAATCAGAGCTAATATAATTTGTACGAGCACTGGCTTGTGAAGATTTGGAAAAGGAGACAAATGTATCACCAAACCCAAATTTCTTTAATATTGCAAACAGGTATTCCCACTCGACTCTATGAAACGCTTTCTCAGCATCCAATGAGACTACAACCTCAGGGAAAGGAGATGACTGCTTAGAGTAAATTATATTGAAAAGTGTATGAGTGTTAAAAAATGAATGTCGCCCTTTTATGAATCCAGTCTGCTCCATAGATATGGTAGTACATTTTCTAACCGGGATGCAATCACTTTCGCCAGCACTTTTACATCGGCATTCAGCAGCGACAGCGGTCTGTACGACCTGCACAGGTTGGGATCCTTGGCCATTTTCAAGAGAAGGGCTATTGAGGCCTGATTGAAAGTGATTGAAACTTTTTTAAAAACTCAACTGGAAAACCATCTGGGCCTGGGGCTTTATTAGACTGCATCGCCTTTATTGAAGCTCTGACTTCATCAAGAGATAGTGGAGAGTCCAAGTCTCTTACAGAGACTGTATCAACAAAATCGACACTTTGAAGGAAATCACCCAGTCTCTTATTATCAGTAAGGCATTCAGATTTATAAAGAGCAGAGTAATATGACTTAAATACTGCATTGATCTCTATGGGATCGGTAATGGTAACATTTAAGTCATTAATAATCTGTAGTATTAGGCGTGATGCAGCCTGCCGTCTTAGCTGATGAGCTGACAATCTGCTTCGTTTGTCACTGTATTCATAATATGATCCATGGGTTTTTAAGTTACAAATAATCTGTAGATACAACGGAGCAATTAAGACGGCTATCGATAAAAAAATAATTAATTCTGGAATATGAATGATGTACCGGAGAGAAAAATTAGAATTTTTTTATCCCGGGATTGCGACATCTGCATGGGTCTACCAAGCTGTTTTGTGACACGAAATCGGAGAACGATTTAGACATTGCAGATTGAGACACAGCACGAGAACTAGAACGATCCAAAACAGGGTTCAAAACACAATTCAAATCTCCACCAAAAATGATCAGATGGGTATTTATAAAGGGAAGACTACTCAGTAACCTATTCGCAAAATCAGGATCATCAAAGTTTGGAGCGTAAATATTAACCAGCAGAACCTTGGTCTGAATCAGTGTACCAGCCACAATGACATATCTGCCATTCCTATCTACAATTATATGGGTAGGTGAAAACCGTATGCTTCTATTTACTAGGATGGCCACCCCTCGTGCCATAGAATTGAAATTGGAGTGGAAAGTTTGACCCACCCAAGGACGGTGAAGCCTATGATGATCTCTGACTCGAAGGTGTGTTTCCTGTAAAAATACTATGTCAGCGTGTAAGCGTTTCAGGTGGGTAAAAACCCTAGAACGTTTAATAGGATTACCCATACCCCTAATATTCCAGCTAAGGAACCGGACAGGTGCACCACTGCCAGCTAAACGTGAGTCTGTATTAGTGTCAGCTATTCATCCAAAAACAACTACACAAAAAAAAAAAGAAAACAGGACCTGTGAAGCCAGGGGGATCCCCACAAACCAACACAAACACATACCCAACACACAAGTAGAGTCCCCATTCTAACAGTAACCCCAGGGGACAGCAACATAAACTTTCAAAAAAGAAACCTAACGCCGCCCACACAAATAAATGTGCTAGCGACACAGAGAACAAGCCTATCCTAAACAAAGAGAAGGCTCCAGCAGATTAAACACAACATAAATTATGCGCAACTATATCTAGTTCACTAGTACTCATCCCCGGTCTACATAAACATATAAACAATGTTTCTAGAAGAAATAAATTCCCAACATCAACACTTATGAAACAAACATTAAGTTTTCAGGATCACTTACACTTTGATTCCCATAAAATTAACACTTAAAAAAAATAAAAATAAAAATACCCAAAAAACGAACACAACAACACAAAGTGCGTAAAGTTAAAGACCAGCATCACCACGCGGAGTTTGTGAACAGTGCAGTGACATGAAAACAAGGTGTAAACATCGCGTCCAACAGCGACAAAAAATATGTTCACACTTTAGACAGTTTGGATAGTTTTTATATACTTGCTGGCCTCGTCAGGTGAAAAAAAAAATCTTTCCCCACACCATTGTGTGTAATACGTAGATAAAACAACCCGTACCTCACACCTTCAATGCCGCACCTCGTTAAATGCAGCCCGTGCTTTTGCGTTTTTTTATCGTATGGTCGGGAAAAATAGAAATGTTCAGGCCCTTAAACTGAATGCGCTGTAATTCTCTGGCGCACCGTAAAACATCCAGACATTCGCTGTGATAGTGAAACTTGGCCACAATGACTCGTGATCGTTCACCAGGCTTTGGTACAGGCTGTAGAGTGCAATGGATCTGTCCAGAACCGGCTCCTTCTCCAGATTCAGTGCCTCCATTAACAGCGCGGCAACACTCGCGGTAGTGGAGCTATTCTGACCCACAGGAACACCAATTATCCGGACATTATCGTGCCTTGATCTAGCTTCCAGATCATTGCATTTGGTCACCAGCTTATTGTACTCAGCAGTAAGACGGTGTATGTGCACGTTGACAGCGATATCATCAGTGCAAACAGAAAGTGAGCGCTCCATTTCAACCACGGTGCTCTTCAGTTCCCGCACCGCAGCCTCTTTCGCAGATTTATCGCTGGACAGCTGCGCCTTTATCGCCTGCAGCTCAGACTTTATTGTCAGTAAATCGTTTCCCAAAGTACGTTCCAATGCACGTAGCTTGGCCTTAAATACCTCGATGACTTCGGACCTCAGAGAGGACACCAGCTCTGACTTTAATGAGTCAATATCAGCCTTAGAAGCTGCCTGTGAAATGATGGGCACTTCACGATGGGCACTGGGTGAATCACGAGAAGGCGAGGCCGCAACTGTTGCACCAGGCCGCAGCTGTGACTGAGTTGTGCTACGGGTCTTAGTAGTAATAGTAGTAAACATAATTACCTCTAGATTCAAGTACACAAAACCGAGGGATTGAGAGCAAAAATAAAAGTGAAAAGCTCGAAATAATAACAATTATAACAATAATCCACCAGAGCCCTCTAACACCACGTCCTACTCCATGACAAGCTCGATAGCGCCCCCGCATCTCCCTCATGCTTAAAGATCGGTACCAGCACACTCCTTCTCCATTCCTCAGGCATCCTCTCACCTTCCAGAATCTTGTTAAACAATCTGGTTAAAAACTCCACTGACATCTCTCCTAAACATCTCCATGCTTCTACCAGTATGTCATCTGGTCCAACCGACTTTCCACTCTTCATCCTTTTAAACGCTGCTCTCACTTCCTCTCTACTAATCCTATTCACTTCCTGCTTCACTAACTCCACATCATCCAACCTTCTCTCTCTCTCTCTCTCTCTCTCTCTCTCTCTCTCTCTCTCTCTCTCTCACATTTTCCTCGTTTATCAGCTGCTCAAAATACTTCTCAACACACGTTCCTCACTAGTCAACACATTTCCATCTTCATCCTTTATTGCTCTAACTTGCAACACATCCTTTCCAGCTCGGTCCCTCTGCCTGGCCTTCTTCTTCTTCTTTTTCTTCTTCTTTTTCTTTCGACTGCTTCCAATAGGGGTCGCCACAGCGGATCATCCGTCTCCATACCACCCTGTCCTCTACATCTGCCTCTTACACACCAACTACCTGCATGTCTTTCCTCACCATATCTATGAACCTCCTCCTTGGCCTTCCTCTTTTACTCCTACCTGATGGCTCCATCCTCAGCATTCTTCTACCAATATAATTTATGTCCCTCCTCCGCACATGTCCAAACCATCTCAATCTCGCCTTCCTCACCTTGTCACCAAAACATCCTACATGCGCTGTCCCTCTAATAAACTCATTTCTAATCTTGTCCATCCTCGTCACTCCCAACCAAAACCTTAACATCTTCAGCTCTGCTACCTCCAGCTCCACCTCCTGTCTTCTACTCAATGCCACTGTCTCTAATCCATACAACATCGCAGGTCTCACCACAGTCCTATATAGTCCTACTTTCCCTTTCATTCTTGCAGATACTCTTCTATCACAAATCACTCCTGTCACTCTTCTCCACCCACTTCACCCTGCCTGCCTTTCCTCAAAATACTCCCTCCACCTTCTTAACACACTCTCCTCACAATACGTCAACACATTTCCCTCTCCATCCTTTATTGCTCTAACTTGCAGCACATCCTTCCCAGCTCGGTCCCTCTGCCTGGCCAATCGGTACAAATCCTTTTCTCCTTCCTTAGTGTTTAACCTCTCATACAGCTCCTCATTTGCCTTTTCCTTGGCTTTCGCCACATCCCTCTTCACCTGCTGCTGCATCTTCTTGTACTCTTGCCTACTTTTCTCATCACCTCGTCGATCCCACTTCTGTTTTGTTAACCTCTTTCTCCTTATGCTCTCCTGAACTTCCTTATTCCACCACCACATCTCCTTGTCTTCCTTTCTATTTCCAGTTGCCACACCAAGTACTTTTTTAGCTGCCTCTCTTGTCACTCCTGCGGTAGTATCCCAATCATCCAGCACCTCTTCACCACCACCGAGCCTCTGTCTGACCTCTTCCCTGAACCTCACACTACACTCTTCCTCCTTCAGTTTCCACCATCTTATTCTTCTTTTAGTCCTTACTCTCCTCCTCTTCCTCTTCGCCTCCAAAACCATCCTACAGACCACCATCCGATGCTGTCTAGCTACACTGTCCTCCACCAACACCTTACAATCTCCAATCTCCTTCAGGTTGCATCTCCTACATAGAACATAATCCACCTGTTTGCACCTTCCTCCACTATTATAGGTCACCCTATGATCCTCCTTCTTCTTAAAATACGTATTCACTACTGCCATTTTCATCCTTTTAGCAAAATCTACCACCATCTGCCCTTCCACATTTCTCTCCTTAAGGCCATACCTACCTCATCACCTCTGTTCCCTACATGTCCATTAAAGTCTGCCCCAATCACCAATTGTTTATTTCTAGGTACACCATCTTCCACTTCATCTAATTCACTTCAGAATCTTTCCTTCTCCTCCATCTCCCAACCGACTTGTGGAGCATAGGCACTGATGACATTTATCATCATCACAATATTCGATTTGGCACATGTTTTACGCTGGATGCCCTTCCTAACGCAACCCTCCTCATTTATCCGAGCTTGGGACCGGCACTAAGAGTGCACTGGCTTGTGCCTCCCTAATGGCTGTGAAAGACTTTTTAGTAAAATAATGCTTATGAATATGATCATTTATATTTTCACAATTACTGGTAAAAACTTGATTTGTCATTTCATGTTTTTCATTGAAATTGTGCATTAATGAATATAAATATTCATATTTTTACATTAACTATTTTTATGAAAAATTTGATATTTCTGTCTAAATTAATTTTGTCATGTCACCTTTTTATGCACTTATTGCACTTTTAAAAATAGTTTTTAATGAAATGATGCTAATGTATATGAAAATTCATATTTTCACAATAACATATTTTAATGATAGTTTAATATATTTTCATGAAATTATGATTATGAACATGAAATGTAATATTTTAATAAAAACAATCACTTTTAAAATAATAAAAAAATTTTTTAACTATTCTTTGTCATCACGTTTTGCGTTGAATTTTTGCACTTTTAACTTTTTTTGGGTGAAGCGAACAGTGGGTGATGCGAAAGGTCTTATATCTGGGCCATGTGATCTCAGAAGGCCAACGTAAGATATCGCAGGAGCGAGTACAGCTTGTGACTAGGTATTCAAGACCTCAGACTGTGAAACAAATGGAGAGCTTCTTGGGACGGATAAACTACTGCCGAGCATGGATCCCTGACTAGCATGGATCCCTGTTACGGCTGCTGGGATTTCTAGCACAGGAACATGGTGACAGCTATCGCCCTGTTGTGTATCTTTCCAAGTCATTAGACAACATAGCACAAGGGTTGACCTCATGCTTGCAGTGCAGTGGCTGCTCTGATGGACCTGACTGGGCTGCTGAGAAAATGGTGCTGTCACATCCTTTGATACTGTACACCTCACATCAGGTAACAGCTATTTTACATAACCTCAACACACAAGCTATGACAGCACGACGTAGAGCTGGTTATGAAATCACGCTCTTGGCGACAGAAAGCCTTCTTCTCAGCCGCATTCAGCTGTAGTAGCGCTGCGTGATCTGCTAGACTTTATTGACTTAGATGGTTTTGACAACTCACACGGTTGCCTTAAACACATTGAACAAGAGACCTCTTGTAGGCCCGATCTTTTAGATACGGCCCTGGAAGAAGGGGATTTCCTATATGTAGATAGATCATGTTGAAACCCTCTGATGTGTATTTATGTGGATATGCGGTTGTAAGATTAACTGATGAAATAGTTGAAGCTAAATCATTACCATACACATCAGCACAAGCTGCAGAGTTGGTGGCACTTACAAGTGCATATCAGATGTCTGAAGGAAAAGTAGTGACTATATACACTGATTCTAAGTCTGCTTATGGTGTTGTGCATGATTTTGCCTAAACATGGAAGCAAAGACACTTTAAAACAGCTGATGAAAAGCCCATAGCACATTTTAATCTCATAGGCGACCTCTTAAATGCTGTTCAACTCCCTGCCAAAGTGGCCATAGTTAAGGTGAAAGGACATGCCGCAGGTGATTCGGAGAAAATTTGTTAGCGGATAAAGTAGCTAAGGAAGCAGCAAAACAACCAGTAAATTTGGACACAGTACATACAAATCCTGAGATCCCAATGATGACACATATCTCCAATATACCAGATATTGACCTAAAAAATACTTCAGGGTCAGCCTACTGAAAAGGACATAAAGTAATGGGCTTCTAAACATTGTAAATCAGATTCTGCTGGTATCATTAGAGATGTAGATGTAAAAACTGCTCTGCCTAAACTAGCTTTAATAGTGTTGGTGAAGCCTGCATTGAAACAGGCTGAAATTGGACTGTTGTTCTCCTGGCAGTACTCACAGAAATGAGAATGACCCCATTTTCAACTACTAAACTGTCACCTTTTGAAATTCGAATGTGCCAGCCATTTCCTGACCCCATGGGTCATGGGACGCACTGGCATTTCTGTCTTAGGTAAGCTGGAAGTGATTGTGGACGACTAAGTTTCTGCCCTGGTTAAAAATTTGAATTCTTTTAGTGCTGATGTCTCACTAGCGCGTTCTCTGCCCACAGAAACTGTTCTAGCTGTAATTATCTGACTGATTATCACCCACAGTGGATTCACGCAAGCAGGATCAAAACAGCACCCCCTTAATCTGTGCACTAATTGGTCTGTTGGCCTAAAAAGCCTACCTAAGTATTCAGGACTGAAATAGTTGAGAGCCCATAAATAGATCCTTTCTTTAAAGTAGAAAGGGGGCCACCTCCAGGGTGAATATCTGACTCACTCGACTGTAATGTTTAGCTTCTATAACAATTATAACAATAGCTTCTATAATTCTATAACAATATGTACATAGTTGTTATTACACTCCAAATTTTCCCTATTTTCTTTGAACACATCATTCAGAGAGAAGTGTCGTAACTCAGACCCTATGTCAGAGTTGACATTACAATTAAGTGGCTCAATACTCAAATTAGTTTTAGCTATTCACTAATCAATTGCTAACTCAGCCATTAGGGAGGCACAAGCCAGTGCATTCTTAGTGCCGGTCCCAAGCCCGGGTAAATGGGGAGGGTTGCGTTAGGAAGGGCATCCAGCGTAAAACATGTGCCAAATCGAATATTGTGATGATGATAAATGTCATCAGTGCCTATGCTCCACAAGTCGGTTGGGAGATGGAGGAGAAGGAAAGATTCTGAAGTGAATTAGATGAAGTGGAAGATGGTGTACCTAGAAATAAACAATTGGTGATTGGGGCAGACTTTAATGGACATGTAGGGAACAGAGGTGATGAGGTAGGTATGGCCTTAAGGAGAGAAATGTGGAAGGGCAGATGGTGGTAGATTTTGCTAAAAGGATGAAAATGGCAGTAGTGAATACGTATTTTAAGAAGAAGGAGGATCATAGGGTGACCTATAATAGTGGAGGAAGGTGCACACAGGTGGATTATGTTCTATGTAGGAGATGCAACCTGAAGGAGATTGGAGATTGTAAGGTGTTGGCAGGGGACAGTGTAGCTAGACAGCATCGGATGGTGGTCTGTAGGATGGTTTTGGAGGCGAAGAGGAAGAGGAGGAGAGTAAGGACTAAAAGAAGAATAAGATGGTGGAAACTGAAGGAGGAAGAGTGTAGTGTGAGGTTCAGGGAAGAGGTCAGACAGAGGCTCGGTGGTGGTGAAGAGGTGCTGGATGATTGGGATACTACCGCAGGAGTGACAAGAGAGGCAGCTAAAAAAGTACTTGGTGTGGCAACTGGAAATAGAAAGGAAGACAAGGAGACGTGGTGGTGGAATGTGGAAGTGCAGGAGAGCATAAGGAGAAAGAGGTTGGCAAAACAGAAGTGGGATAGACAGAGTGATGAGAAAAGTAAGCAGGAGTACAAGGAGATGCGGCAGCAGGTTAAGAGGGATGTGGTGAAAGCCAAGGAAAAGGCATATGAGGAGCTGTATGAAAGGTTGGACACTAAGGAAGGAGAAAAGGATTTATACAGATTGGCCAGGCAGAGGGACCGAGCTGGAAAGGATGTACTGCAAGTTAGAGCAGTAAAGGATGGAGAGGGAAATGTGTTGACTAGTGAGGAGAGTGTGTTGAGAAGGTGGAGGGAGTATTTTGAGCAGCTGATGAATAAGGAAAATCAGAGAGAGAGAAGGTTGGATGATGTGGAGTTGGTAAAGCAGGATGTAGATAGGATTAGTAAGGAGGAAGTGAGAGCAGCGATTAAGAGGATGAAGAGTGGAAAGTCGGTTGGACCAGATGACATACCGGTAGAAGCGTGGAGATGTTTAGGAGAGATGGCAGTGGAGTTTTTGACCAGATTGTTTAACAGGATTTTGGAAGGTGAGAAGATGCCTGAGGAATAGAGAAGAAGTGTGCTGGTACCGATCTTTAAGCATAAAGGAGATGTGCAGACCTGCAGTAACTACAGGGAAATTAAGTTGGTCAGTCACACCATGAAGTTATAGGAAAGAGTAGTGGAAGCCAGGCTGAGAGAAGAGGTGACCATCTGTGAGCAACAGTATGGTTTCATGCCAAGGAAGAGCACCACAGATGCCTTATTTGCTTTGAGAATGTTGATGGAGAAGTATAGAGAAGGACAGAAGGAATTGCATTGTGTATTTGTGGATTTAGAGAAGGCCTACGACAGGGTGCCAAGAGAGGAGTTGTGGTATTGTGTGAGGAAGTCAGGTGTGTCAGAGAAGTATGTGAGGGTGGTGCAGGACATGTATGAGGACAGTGTGACAGCAGTGAAGTGTGCAGTAGGTACGACAGACTGGTTTAGGGTGAAGGTTGGACTGCATCAAGGATCGGCCCTGAGCCCTTTCCTGTTTGCAGTGGTGATGGACAGGTTGAAGGAAGAGGTCAGACAGGAGTCTCCCTGGACTATGATGTTTGCGGATGATATTGTGATTTGTTGTGAGAGTAGGGAGCAGGTTGAGAAGAGCCTGGAGAGGTGGAGATATGCGCTGGAGAGAAGGGGAATGAAAGTCAGTTGGAGTAAGACAGAATACAGTGCCCTCCACAATTATTGGCACCCCTGTTTAAGATGTGGTCGTGGACTTCTAAAAATTCTCCTTTTTTTTTTAAACAACATAGAACCCAAATGCAAAAAAAGAGAAAAATCCAACCTTTTATTTAAGTACATTACTTTGGTGGTAAAAAAATCACACATTTAGAAAAGAAAAAAAACTTGAAATCATGTGTGCCACAATTATTGGCACCCCTGATGTTAATACTTTGTACAACCTCCTTTTGCCAACAAGACAGCACTTAATCTCCTCCTATAACATTTCACAAGATTGGAGAACACAGAGAGAGGGATTTTTGACCATTCTTCTTTGCACAATCTTTCTAGATCATCCAGTGTCCTGGGTCCTCTTTTATGCACTCTTCTCTTTAGCTCGCCCCACAGGTTTTCGATTGGGTTGAGGTCTGGGGACTGAGATGGCCATGGGAGGACCTTGAGTTTGTGACTGCTGAACCACTTTTGTGTAGATTTTGCCACATGTTTTGGATCATTATCCTGCTGAAAGACCCAATGACGACCCATCTTCAGCTTTCTGGCAGAGGCCATCAGGTTTTTATTTAAAATATCCTGGTACTTCAAAGCGTTCATAATGCCATGCACCCTAACAAGGTTCCCAGGGCCTTTGGAAGAGAAACAGGCCCACAGCATCACAGATCCTCCACCATACTTCATGGTGGGCATGAGGTGCTTTTCGGCATACTCATCTTTTGTTTTACGCCAGACCCACTTAGAGTGTTTGTTGCCAAAAAGCTCAATCTTAGTCTCATCTGACCAAAGCACACGATCCCAGTTGAAGTCCCAGTACCGCTTAGCAAACTCCAGACGTTTACGTTTGTGAGTGTTAGTGAGAAAAGGCTTTTTCCTTGCATGCCTCCCAAACAGCTTGTTGGCATGTAGAGAGCGTCTGATGGTTGTTTTGGAGACTCTGTGACCCCAAGATGCCACTCTTTGATGCAATTCTGTGACGGTGAGCTTGGGAAATTTTTTTACTTCTCTTACCATCCTCCTCACTGTGCGTTGTGGCAAGATAAACTTGGGACCTCTTCCAGCCTTGTTTGTCACTGTTCCAGTTGTTTTAAACTTCTTAATGATTCCTCTGACTGTAGATACCGGCAAGTTAAGGCGAGTGGCTATTTTCTTGTAGCCATTGCCTGACTTATGAAGGTCGACACACATCTGCCTTACTTGAATGGTGTGTTCTCTTGTCTTTGCCATGTTGACAAATAGGTAAGAGAATTAGGCCTCTGTGTCACATCATATTTATACCCCAGGGAAACAGGAAATCATGAATTACTAATTAAAAGTCCCTAGATACCCTGACCAACCTTAGCAACTACAGAAAATATATATATATATAAAAAAAAAAAAAAATTAAATTTTTCAGAGGAATTGTTAGGGGTGCCAATAATTGTGGGACACATGATTTAAAGTTTTTTTTTTTTTTTTTCTAAATGTATGATTTTTTTTTACCACCAAAGTTATGTACTTAAATGAAAGGTTGGATTTTTCTCTTTTTTTGCATTTGGGTTCTATGTTGTTTTTAAAAAAAGGAGAATTTTTAGAAGTCCACGACCACATCTTAAACAGGGGTGCCAATAATTGTGGAGGGCACTGTACATGTGTGTGAATGAGAGGGAGGGCAGTGGAGTGGTGCAGTTGCAGGGAGAAGAGCTGGAGAAGGTGGGGGAATTCAGGTACCTGGGGTCAACAGTGCAAAGTAATGGAGAGTGTGTTAGAGAAGTGAAGAAAAGAGTGCAGGCAGGGTGGAGTGGGTGGAGAAGAGTGACAGGAGTGATTTGTGATAGTAGGGTATCTGCAAAAATGAAAGGGAAAGTTTATAGGACTGTGGTGAGACCTGCGATGTTATATGGATTAGAGACAGTGGCATTGAGTAAAAGACAGGAGGTGGAGCTGGAGGTAGCAGAGCTGAAGATGTTGAGGTTTTCGTTGGGAGTGACGAGGATGGACAAGATTAGAAATGAGTTTATTAGAGGGACAGCGCATGTATGATGTTTTGGTGACAAGGTGAGGGAGGCAAGATTGAGATGGTTTGGACATGTGCAGAGGAGGGACATGAATTATATTGGTAGAAGAATGCTGAGGATGGAGCCACCAGGTAGGAGTAAAAGAGGAAGGCCAAGAAGGAGGTTCATGGATGTGGTGAGGGAAGACATGCAGGTAGTTGGTGTAAAAGAGGCAGATGTAGAGGACAGGGTGGTATGGAGACGGTTGATCTGCTGTGGCGACCTCTAATGGGAGCAGCCGAAAGAAGAAGAAGAAGATTTACTAATCAATTGCCAATAAGTTTCAAATCTTCAAATAATACATAAACAAACCAAATGAAGACATTTTCCAGTCAGAAATGAGAAGGAGCAAATCAGCTTTATTGCAGTCAATTCAGGCCAGTCTAATGAAGCTCTCGGGAGAGAACCATCCTGACAGCAATGGCACCTGTCAGCTTTCACATGCGAGTGCGAATTTGATATAAACAATCCTTACTTTTTATATCTTACCCCTAGTAAAATTTACATATTTTGTCTAATATCTCCTCCTTCACAATTTACGTACACCAATCATTTTACGGGGCTTTACATATCCCACCTTTTGCTTACGTGTTTTCTGGTAAGTTTCTACCTATTCTTAGTAAAATTCCACCCATTTCCAGGAGGCCTCGTTCACCTCCATATGATTCCAATTTACATGTAAAACAAACATCTCTTGATAGTGACCCTGTCTTTAAAAAAAATCCCCTGATCATGCACTTTTGCACAGAATGCAACAGATCATTCACCGCAATATTCACACCTTTTCTTAAAATCTCATCTGGGTTTTTTCCTATGTCTGCAAATCATCCTTTGTTTTGTTTTGTGTAGACTTGGTATAGAACCGTGTTAGTTTTTTACTAATTTTACAAACCAGGGTTTTAGTTTTAACACACCAGCACTTTTCTCCCAATGCTTTTCTTATTTCTCATAGCTCTCTTCTTTGACTTACTTTTTCTTACAATCTTCCTAAAATATATTTCTTATGCCATAATACTTCTTTATATAACATTTCCTGTCTTACTCTCATCCTGCATCTTAATCTCATGCTCTCATAGAAACATCTTACTTCTTGTGTGTTTTGGACTTATACAAATTCTTGCAACTATTCCCCTACGTTCTTCATTATCTGATGATGTGTTGTGCCTATTAACCTATTACTCTCCTCATTTTTATATATGGTTTTTCCACTTAAGTTTCTACTTGTGTTTCGAATATATGTGGATATGCTGAAGCTGACCTAAGTTAAATTACAGGGGTGAACTTTATGTACCCTATTATGCAAGATGAGTAAAGATGTAATGCGGTCTTTCTGTTTTCTCCGCATAGCCAAGGTGTTTAACCACATAGGCAGCTCCATACATGACTTCTGACTGAATTTTGCACAGTGCATGATGCACCTGCATTTACCAACACAATTAAACCTGACTTTTCTACTATAATTGCTGTTATTATTATTTTATATTATAATATTTATATTTATTATCATTATATTATAAACCGAACTAGCTAAATTTCTCAACAGAAGAAACTGCTATGTTTACCTGATATTACTGCTTATAGACATATTGAAAAAGCACTGAGAAACAATTGTCTCATGATGTCTTGGAGAACATGAAATAACTGCTGACAAAGTTTTTATAAATATAAATATAAATGTTTATATTACAATGCATAAACTAAAAACTTTCACATGACAAACCATGGTTTGACAAAATTATGACATTTTACATAAATATGCAATTAATTAGTAAAATTTAAATTTTTGTATAAAGAAGCATATTTTCATGAAAAACAGTTGAAAAAAGTGCAATAAGTGAACGGAAAAGAATTCATGATAATCATGTTTGGCAAAAATATGACTTTTTTTCATATGAATATGAAATAAATTTATAAAATATGAAGTTTTGATATGCTTGGGAATAATTTAATAAAAAACTGTTACAAAAAAGTAAAATAATTTAATAAAGAAATGTGATATGACAAATCAAGTTTTTAAAATGTATTGTAAAAAATATGACTTTTCATATTTATTAGCATCATTTAACTAAAAACTATTACAACTGCAAACTTTCTACATTAAAAGGTGATATGACAAACAATGGTTTGAAAATAATTACCTTTTTTAATAAAAGATGGATTGTTTTTATTAAAATATATCTTTCCTATTCATAATCATAATTTTATAAAAATGTTAACATTTACTATAAAAATATGAGTAATTGTGAAAATATAAATCATATGATCATGGAAAACCTTAAAAAAATGGCCATAACTGAATCAAAAATCATAAAAGTGACTGTGCAAATCATGTTTTTGACAAAAAGATGATATTTTCATAAAAAATGTGATAGTATGACAAAATATGAATTGTCATATTCATAAGCATCATTTAATGGAAAACAGTAAAAAAGTGCAATTTGTAAGCAAAAAACCTACATTATAATCATGGTTTGGGGGCGCTATCGAGCTTGTCATGGAGTAGGATGTGGTGTTAGAGGGCTCCGGTGGATTATTGTTATAATTGTTATTATTTCGAGCTTTTCACTTTTATTTTTGCTCTCAATCGATCGGTTCACCCTCGTTGTTCGTATATTTTAATCTAGAGGTAGTTGTGATGTCTGGTAAAACTTATAAGACCCGTAGCACAACTCAGTCATAGCTGCGGCCTGGTCTTTAAGGCCGAGCTACGTGCATTGGAACGTACTTTGGGAAACGATTTACTGACAATAAAGTCGCAGCTGCAGGCGGTGAAGGCGCAGCTGTCCAGCGATAGAGCTGCGAATGAGGCTGCGGTGCGAGAACTAAAGGGCACCGTGGTTGAGATAGAGCGCTCACTTTCTGTTTGCACTGATGATATCGCTGTAATGCAACGTGACATACACCGTCTCACTGCTGAGTTCAATAAACCGGAGACCAAATGTGATGATCTGAAAGCTAGATCACGGCACAATAATGTCCGGATAATTGGTGTTCCTGATCAAACAAAGAACTAATATTAGTTGATTTTATGTGCTGTTCTACATTTAAAATTACATGGTTAAGTATTTGAACTGAGACAAATAAGACTTCAACTCAGAATGTGTAAATCACATTTAATTTAAATTAATTTAAGTAAACAAGAAACAGGAATGGCAGAATTATTGAGTAAAATAGTTCACTGGTGGGTCTATGCAGATTCCTCAGCTGCACACCTACAAAACAGTAAAGAAAGAAAAGACAGAAAAGGCAATTTAGTACATTTTAAAATACTACCATTCACAGCAGCATCTAAAAAAACATGCATCAATATAATTAAGACATATCCTAGAATCTTATCAGTAAATTGTTTCCACCTCTGCCTCGCACAGTAATAACTTATGCCGGGGGACCAGTCATGGAATTCAAAACTTATGAATGTAACAATTAAAATATCAACCTGGCGTCTGAACTTGACTCTTAAACGAATATTTGGCCATTGCCAAAAGCCAGTGATTAGAACAATGATTCTGATCAGCTGAAAGATGTCACACCTAGGATCACGGTGGCCCAGAAAGTTCAACGCACTGCAACTGAAGAAAACATATGCAAATAGAAAAAACACCAGCAAATTAAGAAAACATCATCATCAGTTAAACACCACGTGCTGCAAATCCCCACAACGCAACTAAATACAGAAACGTCCTGCAAATCCTCACAACACAACCAATTCATTTGCACTGCAAATAGTACAGACCACAAAATAAATGTTTTATGGGGACAAGTGACGAACCTGGGACTGCTTGTTCAGTGTCTATTCATCAGTGGTGTTGTCGATGATCTGAAAGGTGAGTTTTTTATTTATTTTAACATCCTGATCATGATTCCTTGGCTTTGCCAGTTAACATAACGTTTTACAGTTAATTGTGTATTTCCTCAGATTATTTAGGATAATAATATCCAAAAGGTCAAGGAATCAAAAATAAACAATGATAAAATAAACAAACAACTCACCTTTCAGGTCTTCGACAACACCACTGACAAACAATAATCAGTCCCAGACGGGTTTGTCACTTGTTGTGACGCCCATAAAACATTTATTTTGGGATCTGTGCTTATTTGGTTGTGTTGTGAGGATTTGCAGCATGTTTCTGTGTTTGGCTGCATTGTGGGGGTTTGCAGCACGTGTTGTCAAACTGATAAAGTTTTTTTTTTTTTAATTTGCTGGTGTTTTCTTAAGTTGCAGCATGTTGAGCTCTCTCAGCCACCGTATAGGATGCCTTGAGGATAAGTAATTTATAAGATATTTTTTCATTTCAGGGTGGAGTATTCCCTTTAATTAAACAGAGGCAAAAACAGTAATTGGGATAAAATATTATTAATTGTGCACCCCTAGCTATAGATTATATGACTTACACTTCCGGCTGTACTGCTGTCCAATCATGGTCCCGCTGGGCTCTCAAAGCACGGTTGTTTTCTCTGTCTCTTGCATTTGTGAACCATTTACCAAGCGCTTTCTCCAGCTCTTTCTTACTTACAGTTTTCAGCAAAGGTTCTGCTTCAGGCTACCTGTAAAGCAAAAAAATGTATATAAAGTAGAGCATGCTACTGTATCAACCCATTATTTGTATGTATAAAGCATGCAAGTTACATAAGCATAAGACTATCAGAACTAAATAAATAAATAAATAAATAAATATCACAAGGTTGTAATCACCTTCTAATCCACCATTTGCCCAAACTGTTAACTGATTTGAGTAAATGATGTTAAAATTACACAATACCATGCAAAAAGTTAAATGCATTAATATGGTGAATTTCAGGCTTTGTTGTGATTAATGTCTAGAATAATTAGTGGGGCCTTGAACACAGATCGATTATTAAATTTGTACTGTTACACCTGGTATACTGGTACACTTTAGATCAGGGGTCACCAACCTTTTTGAAACTGAGAGCTACTTGCCGCGCTGTTGAAGGAAGCACTGAGTCTGGAGAAGGAGCCGGTTCTGGACAGGTCACATCGCACTCTACAGCCTATACTAAAGCCGGTGAACGACCACGAGCCATTGTGGCCAAATTTACCTATCAAATGTCTGGATGTTTTACCCCAGCCAACATTTTCATGTGGGCCCCATGCGGGTTTTTGATAGGCTGTCACTTGGGCCCTGCATCGGCAACCCAAATTGGGCCCAGAGAACTTTGTCCATCGGCTCCACATGGGCCCCATGTGTGTTAGCCCAGAGGGACCACTGATGGGTCCATGGTGGGCTCTAAGTGGGACCCGTATAGGTGTTCTTTATATGGGCCCATTTGGGTCCCAAATAGGTGTTAAAAATGGGGCCGAAGTGGGCTACAAAAAGGACCCTTAATGGGGCCCACATGACTTAATCATGGGTCAACCCACAAATGGCCCCTTTATGGGGTTGTTGTGGGACCACAGTGGGTGAGATTCGGGTCCCATTTGTTAATTTTATCATTGATTTCTGTGGGTGAACTTAATGTGCTACTATGGAAAATCCACTGTCAAACCATTTTAAACCTCAGTTACAATGTAAAACTGTGCCTGATCAAACAAATAACTAATATTAGTTGATTTTATGTGCTGCTCTATGTTTAAAATTACATGGTTGAGTATTTGAACTGTGAAAAATAAATGACCAACTCAGAATGTGTAAATCACATTTAATTAAAATTAATTTAAGTAAACAAGAAACAGGAATAACAGAAATACTGAGTAAAATAGTTCACTGGTGGGTCTATGCAGATTCCTCAGCTGCACACCTACAAAACAGTAAAGAAGTCAAGTCAAGTCAAGAGGCTTTTATTGTCATTTTTGCTATACACAGTGGTACACAGTACACAGTAAAAACGAAACAATGTTCCTCTGGAACCCTGGTGCTACACTAAACAACAAAACAACAACAGCATAGAGCTACAACACAAACATAAAGTGCATCGAGTGCAACCTGGTGCAAACAGTGCAGACAGACAACACAAGGCAAGACAAAAGACAAAAGACCAAGTATAGCACCGACTAGTAAATTTGCTGTATACTTGATTATACAGTACTGTGTAAGGAGAAATGTAAAAACTATACCCAGGAGAGAATACAAACAGAACAGAACAATGTAGTGCAAAAAAAACAGCAGCAAGGAGGTGCAAAGACAGCATGTAAACATTCTACTGTAATACAGAGGTGCGAGTATAAATAATAATAAATAGATAAGTGGTGGTGGTGGAGTGGATCGAGATGAGTGATGATTGCGTTTAGTCCAGGTTGTACAGTTCAGTAACACACATTTGAGTGAGTGTGTGTGTGTGAGTAAATGAGTGTGTGCGAGTTCTGTTTCAGTTCTGTGTGTTGAGTAGCCTGATGGCTTGTGGAAAGAAACTGTTGCACAGTCTTGTTGTTGCGGCCCGAATGCTTCGGAACCGTTTTCCTGATGGTAGGAGTGTAAAAAGTGTGTGTGACGGGTGTGTGTGATCGTCCACAATGCTGTGTGCTTTGCGGATGCAGCGTGTAGTGTAAATGTCCATGATAGAGGGGAGAGAGACTCCAATGATCTTCTCAGCTGTCCTCACTATCCTCTGTAGGGTCTTGCGATCCGAGACGGTGCAATTCCCAAACCAAGCAGTGATGCAGCTGCTCAAGATGCTCTCAATGGTCCCTCTGTAGAACATGGTCAGGATGGGGAGAGGGAGGTGGGCTTTCCTCTGCCTTCTCAGGAAGTAGAGACGCTGCTGGGCTTTTTTGGTGATGGAGCTGGTGTTAAGTGACCAGGTGAGGTTGTCTGCCAGATGAACACCAAGGAATTTGGTGCTCTTGACAATCTCCACAGAGGATCCATCAATAATCAGTGGAGATTGGTCGCTCTGTGCTCGCCTAAAGTCCACAACCATCTCTTTCATTTTGTCCACGTTCAGAGATAGGTTGTTTGCTCCACACCAGGCAGTTAACCGTTGCACCTCCTCTCTGTATGCTGACTCGTCATTCTTGCTGATTAGACCCACTACGGTCGTGTCATCAGCAAACTTGATATGATTTGAGCTGTGCGTTGGTGCACAGTCGTGAGTCAGCAGAGTGAACAGCAGTGGACTGAGCACACAGCCCTGACGGGCTCCAGTGCTCAGTGTGGTGGTGCTGGAGATGCTGTTCCCGATCCGGACTGACTAAGGTCTCCCAGTCAGGAAGTCCAGGATCCAGTTGCAGAGAGAGGGGTTCAGGCCCAGAAGGTTCAACTTCTCGATCAGGTGCTGAGGAATGATTGTGTTGAATGCTGAGCTGAAATCAATGAACAGCATTCGAACATATGAGTCCTTGTTATCCAGGTGTGTGAGGGCCAGATGGAGGGTTGTGGAGATGGCATCGTCCGTGGAATGGTTTGGACGATACGCAAACTGCATGGGGTCCAGGGAGGGTGGAAGCTGTGTCTTGATGTGCCTCATGACGAGCCTCTCGAAGCACTTCATCACAATGGGAGTGAGCGTGACGGGACGATAGTCATTGAGGCAGGAGACAGTCGATTTCTTTGGCACAGGAACAATGGTCGTTGTCTTCAGGCACGTGGGAACAACGTTGCTGCTCAGGGAGATGTTGAAGATGTCAGTGAAGACATCTGCTAGTTGTTCTGCACATTCTCTGAGCACTCTGCCAGGAATGTTGTCAGGTCCAGCAGACTTCCGAGGGTTAACTCTGCATAGAGTTTTCCTCACTTCAGCTGTGGTTAGACAGAGCACCTGGTCAGTGGGAGGAGGGATGGTCTTCCTCGCCATCACGTTGTTCTGTACCTCAAACCGGGCGTAGAAGTCATTCAGCGCATCTGGGAGGGAGGGGTCACGGTCACAAGCAGGTGATGTGGTCTTGTAGTTTGTGATCGCCTGGATGCCCTGCCACATGCGCCGAGTGTTTCCACTGTCCTGGAAGTGGTTGTGGATTTTCTTTGCGTGTGCGCGCTTCGCCTCTCTGATGGCACGAGACAGTTTGGCCCTTGCTGTTTTTAAGGCCGTCTTGTCCCCTGATCTAAAGGCAGAGTCTCTTTGTTTCAGCAGCGCACACACATTTGCAGTCATCCACGGTTTCTGGTTGGAGCGTGTAGTGATGGTCTTGGAGATGGTTACATCATCAACGAACTTGCTGATGTAGCTGGTCACTGATGATGTGTACTCCTCCAAGTTGATGGAATCGCCGTTGGTTGCAGCCTCTCTAAACATGTCCCAGTCAGTGCACTCAAAACAGTCCTGAAGAGCAGAAGTAGCTCCTTCTGGCCAGGTTTTCACCTGTTTCAGAACCGGTTTAGAGCGTCTGACGAGCGGTCTGTATGCTGGAATTAACATAACAGAGCAGTGGTCTGAGTATCCGAGATGGGGGCGGGGCTCCGCACGATACGCGCCAGGGATGTTTGTGTAAACAAGATCCAGCGTGTTCGCTCCTCTCGTTGCAAAGTCCACATGCTGAACTTTAGTTTAGGGAGCACAGTCTTGAGATTCACATGGTTGAAATCTCCGGCGATATAAAACAATCCGTCGGGGTGAGCATTCTGCAGGTCGCTAATAGTGGCGTAGAGTTTACTCAGTGCCTCCTTAGCATTAGCACTGGGTGGAATGTACACTCCGACGATGAATACAGTGGTGAATTCCTGTGGTAAATACAAAGGTCTGCATCTAACAGTCACAAACTCCACTAGCGATGAGCAGTAGCGTGAAACAAGCACAGAGTTCTTACACCATTCTGTGTTGATATAAACACACACGCCACCACCGCGTGTCTTACCGCACAGAGCTGCGTTTCTGTCAGCTCGAAACACGGTTAGCCCGTCTAGCTGGATGGCGGCTTCCGGAACTCTGTCGCTGAGCCACGTCTCCGTGAAAACAAAGACGCAACAGTCTCTAAACTCTCGCCGTGTGGTTCGCTGGAGTCGGATGTAGTCCAGTTTATTGTCCAGGGAGCAGACGTTTGAAAGAAAAATGGACGGGAGAGCCGGCCGGCTAGGGTTAGCATTTAGCCTAGCACGGACACCCGCCTGCTTGCCGCGCTTCCGCTTCCTCCAACAGCGATTTCGACGTCTCCTCTCCCGGCCACCGGCATCAGGTAACACCGAGGGCTGTGGGCCTGGTCTTTTATTGGTTGCATGATGCCTGTACTGTAGCAGTGTCTGGTGGTCGTACACATGAACACAGCTGACTCTGGTGTCCATGTATTGTGGAAGGTCGCGCTAAATATGGTGAAAGCACCATTTTTTGATCCGGAGAGGCCACTGCGAGCTACTGCCGCGCCGCCATCTTGGAATGGTAGAGAAATGGTAAAGAAAGAAAAGACAGAAAAGGCAATTTAGTACATTTTAAAATACTACCATTCACAGGAGCATCTAAAAAAAACATGCATCAAAATAAATAAGACATATCCTAGAATCTCATCAGTGAATTGTTCCCACCTTTGCCTCGCACATTAATAACTTATGCCGGGGAACCAGTCATGGAATCCAAAACTTATGAATGTAACAATTAAAATATCAAGCTTGCGTCTGAACTTGACTCTTAAACGAATATTTGGCCGAATATTTGGCAAACCCCGCTGTACGACAAGGGCGCGCGGCTTCGGCATTTCACACCGGGGGACAAAGTCCTCGTTCTTCTACCCACGTCGAGCTCTAAATTACTCGCCAAGTGGCAAGGGCCTTTCGTGTCTCTAGCGACAGTGTTCCCTGAGAGGGAGGAGCTGGGTCAGAACCCGCCTCGGTACCCTGTGAAGACCACCTCTCGCCGTCGCAGAGAGCACACGTTGCGGAATTACAGCAAGAGTTTGCGGACGTGTTCTCTCCCCTGCCTGGGTGAATGAATCTCATAGAACACCATATCGAGACATCTCGCGGGGTCGTGGTGCGCAGTCGCCCGTACCGCCTGCCCGAACACAAAAAGAACGTGGTACGGGAGGAACTTCAGGCAATGCTCGAAATGGGAGTGGTCGAGGAGTCCCACAGCGACTGGAGCAGCCCGGTGGTCTTGGTTCCCAAGCCCGACGGGTTGGTCCGGTTCTGTGTGGACTATCGTAAGGTCAACACGGTGTCAAAGTTCGACGCGTATTCAATGCCTCGCATCGTCGAGCTGCTTGAACGGTTAGGTGCGGCTCGCTTTTATTCGACACTGGATTTAAACAAGGGATATTGGCAGATCCCCTTGTTTGATACACACAGTTTTCAGTTTGATCTTAAATAAAACATTTGCTCAATTTACCTTTAATTATATCTTATTATTAATAATTAATGATATTCATCTATGTGAAGACACTGATCATGTTAATGATTTCTCATAATAATTATCAACAAAAATCTAACAAAGTAGGAAACAGCTATTTTTAGTAAAGGCCTTTAGTAAAGGCCTTTCACCACGTTGGTGACCCCTGCTTTAGGCCGTGAATTTGAACTGACCACTGTAACATTAGTTTAAGTTACTTACTTATAACGATGTTTTGTCTTTAAAAAGCCTTAGTGGAGCTAACACAGCAAGTGTTCGACTTGACTGCACAAACCGAAGCGTGCTTGTGATAAAAATACCGTGAAAGCGATTCGGAAGAACACAGAGTTGTCTGCTCTCGAATTTGTCGGTCTGCACTGCACAGCTTCAAGTCAAACTCATCTCAGTTTGTGGTGTTTATGCGCATGCGTGAAGCCTCGGAGCCGGGAGCTGGGGGTAGGGGGGTGCGGCAGGAGTCTAACTGACTTTCTGAACGGCGCAAAATTACGTTTGTTATCTTTAACGTAATCATAACATATCATATATTTATTAATGTTTAGAAATGAAAAAAAACTTTCATATTTATATATCACCTCTACCTATTTCACCTAAATCATATTAAAATAATGTTAAGTATTTTCAGTTTCCTCAGAGCTTTTTTCCTCAAAGAAAGATTACTCCACAGTGCTTTTACTGTTTCACCCTCCTGTTATTATGAGGACACTATATGGAAAAAACACGGGTAAAAATGGTTTAAAAAGTCGTTATTTCCACATTTTTTATGTTCAGTTTTCCACAGGTGTTTATCTCTGGGGTAAACCAGTTCAATCTCAATACTTACCTTCGTTATATCGTGCCTGTAACTTTATTTACCAAAAATATTTCAGAAGTATACATTAAATAAAAACAACAGTAAAATGTAATTAATTTAAAACAAAACCTAATTTCTTACCGTGACAGAGATGTCAGGTTATCCAGGTCAGGTCAGGTGCTCCAGTGGTAGTGAGTGATGACGTTTCTTCAAAATCAGAAGGCGGGAACACAGGAGCCAATAGGAGACTTTTTCTTTTTTTTTTTTTTTACTAAAGGTCATACTATGTTATTGTTAATAGATAACATTTTTGTTAATCTATTGATCTTATAAAAACACGCAAAAAACATATCAATTAAATTTATCATTAATTAAATAATTGAATGGTAGATTTCTTTGACAAATATAGATAAATATAGCCCAAATGTGGCCCATACACAATAAACAAAATTGGCAACCTAACTGGGGCCCACATTCAGCCCATCAAAGTGCCCACTCTAATTTTTGTTTCATAAGTGCTTGGTCGATTTACGTTGGGAATTTATTTTTCTCTAGAAACATTGTTTATATGTTTTTCATGCATCATTCACTGTAGGAATCAGACTGACTCTATACCAACTTACATGATTCAAATCATGTAAGAAGGCTTGGGCATCAAAATTTTTCAGAATACGTTTAGTAGTGATTACGACAAGCTGTTTGACAGAAATTTGTTTTCTAACACAGGCAATGAAACAGTGGTCGCTGAGATCATTGAAAAAAAACACCCGATAGGTACATCTGTAGGGCGTTTGTAAACATAACATCTATTAATGTGGTGTTGTCACAACCTTTCGGGTTATATCTAGTAGGTAGGTTTATGATTTGATGAAGGTTTAAGCAATCAAATTGTTGTACAACTTTCTCAGGGGGCTTAAGCATGTCCCAGTTTAGATCACCAAGTATGATCAACTCGGACCTATTGAAAGACGCAAGAGCATTGCTCAAGGCCTCTAGGGTACATGCTGGTGCAGATGGAGGGCGATAGCAGCCAGCCACAGATAAAGAAAAACTGTTTGGTAATTTCATGTTAAGAACAAGAAGATCATACTGTTTGGGTATAGACTTTGCCAGGGCTATTCTACATTGAAGATGTTCTTTAGTGAAAATTGCCACCCCCCCACCCTTAGATTACCTATCCTGCCGAAACAAGTTGTAACCAGATAAATACAGGTCAGGATAGAGAATAGAGTTACGCAACCATGTCTCAGTAATTACTAAAACGTCAGGGTTAGAACTCTCAACCCATACTTTAAGTTGGTCCAGTTTAGGTAATATGCTTCTTGCGTTTACCCAAGATTATGGCGATTACAAAAATCATCAAAGCATATGTTATTTGAGGCCACATGATCCGTAGGGAAAACAACACCAGAAAGAACTTCAGAAGAAGGGCCAGGGTAAACATGAACATTACCAGAGATGATAAGCAGTAATATAATCAAGGCCCGACAGAGCACAGCTGAAGTACTACAGTAATGTTGATTTGACAAAACAGTTGTATGCAGTTTGTTGGGTAATGCAATAATTTTAATGAGTTTTCTCATAATAAAACATGACAGCAGAGCCGGAGTGATGGAAAATCTGTCAGGCATTAACCCAAAAGTTCGTAATATCATTAAAGAGGCAGCGTCTCTATCATTTGAATAGACTTTGTGTTACTGCCTAAATAAGCAAGGCCATTTTGTTTGATTGCACATGAAGTAACGCAATGACCTGAGAGACATGAAAAACTTACTTCACTTACTTCGAATGCAATGAACTGTCAATTTTCCAGGTAGAGCCACACAGCTAACCAGCTAGGCATCCATATTAGCACACAGTTAGCTAATGTCCTTAGCTCCCGTCAGCCACCGAATATTGGCCTCAAACCAGGTGGAGTAGGCCGAGATCCTCACAAAGCAAGCAGATAGACAACAGACCAGGTGGAGTAGGCCAAAATCCTCACACAGCAAGCAGATAGACAACAGACCAGGTGGAGTAGGCCAAGATCCGCACACAGCAAGCAGGTAGACAACAGACCAGGTGGAGTAGGCCGAGATCCTCACACAGCAAGCAGGTAGACAACAGACCAGGTGGAGTAGGCCGAGATCCTTACACAGCAAGCAGGTAGACAACAGGCCAGGTGGAGTAGGCCGAGATCCTCACACAGCAAGCAGGTAGACAACAGACCAGGTGGAGTAGGCCGAGATCCTCACACAGCAAGCAGGTAGACAACAGACCAGGTGGAGTAGGCCGAGATCCTCACACAGCAAGCAGGTAGACAACAGACCAGGTGGAGTAGGCCGAGATCCTCACACAGCAAGCAGGTAGACAACAGAAGCATACGGTTTTCACCTACCCATATAATTGCAGATAGGAATGGCAGATATGTCATTGTGGCTGGTACGCTGATACAGACCAAGGTTCTGCTGGTTAATATTTACGCTCCAAACTTTGATGATCCTGATTTTGCGATAGGTTACTGATCAGTCTTCCCTTTATAAATACCCATCTGATCATTTTTGGTGGAGATTTGAATTGTGTTTTGAACCCTGTTTTGGATCGTTCTAGTTCTCGTGCTGTGTCTCAATCTGCAATGTCTAAATCGTTCTCCGATTTCGTGTCACAGAACGGCTTGGTAGACCCATGGCGATGTCGCAATCCCGGGATAAAAAAAATTCTCATTTTTCTCCCCGGTGCATCATTCATATTCCAGAATTGATTATTTTTTTATTGATAGCCGTCTTAATCGCTCCATTGTATCTACAGATTATTTGGGCATTGTGATCTCTGATCATGCTCCTCTAGCATTGGATATCCAATTCTTAACCCATAGACCTACACAATCTCTTTGGCGGTTTAATTTGCATCTCTTGGCAGACAAGGATTTCTGTGCGTCTATTTCTAAAGCTAATGATGAATTCTTATTGTTTAATTGTCTTGACTTTACTCCATGTTTATTATTATTAGAGACTCTGAAAGCCTATCTCAGAGGGCAAATCGTTTCGTACTCTGCTTTCATATATAGGGAGCACAGAGATAAACTCAGGGAAATTTCATCGGCTATCAGCCAACTCGATCAGAACGACGCGCCCAACCCTTCTCCAGAGCTATACAAACAACGTGTTAAGTTGCAAGCAGAATTCGATCTTCTCTCCACTAAGGTAACTGAATGCATGTTACTACAAACTCATGGATCGTAGATTGTCAGCTCATCAGCTAGGACGACAGGCTGCATCACGCCTAATACCACAGATTAATAATGACTTAAATGTTACCGTTACCGATCCCATAGAGATCAATGCAGTATTTAAGTCATAGTACTCTGCTCTTTATAAATCTGAATGCCTTACTGATAATAAGAGATTGGGTAATTTCCTTCAAAGTGTCGATTTTCCTGTTTTTGATACGGTCTCTGTAAGGGACTTGGACTCTCCACTATCTCTTGATGAAGTCAGAGCTTCAATAAAGGCGATGCAGTCTAATAAAGCTCCAGGCCCAAATGGTTTTCCAGTTGAATTTTAAAAAAAGTTTATTGATAAATTGGCACCGCTGCTCCTTGGTGTGTTCACTGAATCTCTGGATCAGGGCGTGCTACCACCCACTTCCAATCAGTCCTCAATAGCCCTTCTCTTGAAAATGGCCAAGGATCCCAACCTGTGCGGGTCGTACAGACCGCTGTCGCTGCTGAATGCCGATGTAAAAGTGCTGGCGAAAGTGATTGCATCCCGGTTAGAAAATGTACTACCACGTATCATATCTATGGAGCAGACTGGATTCATAAAAGGGCGACATTCATTTTTTAACACTCATACACTTTTCAATATCATTTACTCTAAGTAGTCATCTCCTTTCCCTGAGGTTGTAGTCTCATTGGATGCTGAGAAAGCGTTTGATAGAGTCGAGTGGGAATACCTGTTTGCAATATTAAAGAAATTTGGGTTTGGTGATACATTTGTCTCCTTTTCCAAATCACCGCAAGCCAGTGTTCGTACAAATTATATTAGCTCTGATTATTTCAGTCTCGGGCGTGGAACCCGGCAGGGGTGCCCACTGTCGCCACTGCTATTCGCCCTTGCCATTGAGCCATTATCCATTAAACCTAAATCTTTATTAGTGTAGCGCTCCCCTTAGTATTCATATTAACTAGGGCAAGGCTTTTGGGTTCTGTTTATGTATTAATTAAATGTGTTAACTCTTATTAACTCAATTTTAAATGTTATCTTGGATCTCTTTTAAAATACACACATGAAATATTTTTCTTTCCTAACTATGAATTCAACCTTCTTAAGTTATAGTATTAATAAAGATTTTAACCGTGTGTCTAGGTAGGACTCTCCCCAAATAAAATAATAACCTCTTTCCAGGTAAATAATAAAATAACACAACACAAAGTTTTAGAAAATATCTCAGTTGTTTACTCAAAAAATAAGTTATTATCTCAAAGGAAATAAACAAATTAAATACAAATATAATTGTTCTTTTTAAACCTTCAACATAAAATGTTCCTCTTTTTTTTAAATGAAAATACTGTAATTGAATTGTCTCTTTTCTTAACACAACAATGTAAACAATGTCAATACTATATAAATGCACAGAATTCAATTTAAACTATGAACTCTCTTTTTAACACAACAAATGTAAACACTGTCAATACTGTATCATGTATAAATGCACAGAAAACAATTTAAACTCTATTAACCCTCAAATGGATTAACACTAGAATTACTGACTTTTTATTTTCTGGTGCACGTCGTGAGGTGTGATTAACCCCCTGCGGAGATTTTCACAGTTCTTCAGCTCGATTCTCCCCCTCCTTTTGTTGTGCAAACCACCCAACACCTGTGAGGCCTGGCACATTTGCATTTGTTTACTGAGACTGAGAGAGCCTAGTGAGTTCAGGAGACCCACTAGAGCTTGTAATGTCCTAGGCAGCTTGTCTTTGCTTGGTAAACTGTGTGTCTGCCTCTAGGCCTGGAGATACAGCCAGTTTTGATCTGTTCTCCCTCGAAATTCAAGCTCTCGTGGGTCTCCTGAACTCATTAGACTCTGAGGGAGATGGTGAACTACAGTGTGAACTACCAGTGGCCATTCTACATCGTGCAACCTGTCACTCAGCACTGACCATTCAGCAGTGACCACTCAGCAGTGGCCTTTCAGCATGCATTCTGCATCACGCAAACTACTGAACAGCAGCTAAGATAGCAAGAATCACCTCATATACGCTCAGTTCTATACCCAGTAAAGTTGAATGTTCTGAATCCTGTACCTTGTTTTGACTGACATGCTGGGGCGAGTACAATCCCCTGATCAGCGCTCACCAGATAGTGAAAATCCTAACATTTTGTCCTTTTTTTTGTTGAGCTGAAAAGGAAATCTTCCTAACAATTGGTCGTGATTCTGTCCATTGTGACTGTGTATGTAAGGGAGTTGCATTGCATGACTACAGCACAGTGCTGTGCATAAAAGCAGCCCGACCCAGGTGGGACAATCATTTCTTCTTCGCATTTTTGAGAACGCACATCAGGATGGCCTCCGTATCACTGCCACGCAGGAAGAACCTCTCCACGCAACAGGCTTTGGCCTGGCTTCAGGAAATGGACGAAGCAGACTCTAAATGGAGGAGAGATTTCATTTGTCTAGCAGGTCACTGATACCTCCTCAGAAGAATCCTAAAAGAAAACGGAACAAGAACAAACAAGGCAAAAGACGGCACTGTGTGGGTAGAGGAGGACATCGGAATGCCCAGTGCAGTAGCAAATGACTCGTGCTTCACTGCGCAAGCTGGACCCACAGAGTCTGCTAAGGTTTGTCATTGCCATGGTACATATGATATTTATATAAAACCATTTAGAGTGAGGTTCATGTAAATTTACTATTCTCTATTTGTTTATCTTCCGACAGCGTAAAATTACAAGCATGTTTCAAAGCTTCCTTTGCCTGTTAGACGTGGGAATGCTGCAGACCATCAGGGAGTGCACGGTCCATCAAGCCCGCAGAACAGAGCCGGACTGGAATTTGGCAATTCATGAACTGATGGCAATAATTTCAATTCTGTTTGTAAGAGCAATCATGTGTCCCGTTGGTGCCAGTGTGGTTTGCTGATCAAAAAGCTTTCTGGTGCCAGTAATCAAAGCGAAAATGCACCGAGATAGATTCATTTCAGTTATGCAACACCTTCGATTGATGACAAGGACACGTGGGCAGAACGGGTGAAAACAGACAAATTTGCTGCAATCTCCTACATCTGGACACGCTTCAACAAGAACTGTGCTGAGAGTTTCACTCCAGGAGAACACATGACAATAGATCAGACCCGGCCCAGGTGAGGCCAATCATAAATTATAAGAATGCACCAAAAAATCGGCCACAGGAAGTTTTCTGGAGAAATACCTAAATCACTGAAACAACACGGAAGAAACACAATCGTAATCACATAACAAAATTGCCATTCTAAATATAAGAAGAATGCGGCACAGAAAAGAAGTCAATCCGAGCATGCGCACTCCGTCTGCAGCGGACGTTTTTGAAAAGGCAAGAAAGTTTTCCAGTGATGTGGCAAGGAAAAAGGCATAACAAAAAAAATATGCAATTCATTGCCTTAGATCACGTGGTCATCTTTGAAACATTCCCTGTAGATAATAATTATTCTAATTTAATAATACGTTCCATTCACTTGAATGGGCTTCCAAACGTTCGGCAGGCAATTATTTCGTATACCAGACCGTTGCTAATAATAATTGACCGCTGTCTGTCTGTCAATACTATGAATGGTAACAAATTAATAATAATTTATATTAATAAATAAAAAACTTTTGTAATTGAATTTATTCTTCGAATTGCAATTCATTGATTTTAGTGAGGTTAGGATAACAATAATTTTTTTTGTTTTCTTATTTGAGCTATACACCACAATTTCACAAATATTTACAGAATAGTTTTATTCTTCCGATGATCAGTACCAGCTATTCAAAATATATAATTTAGTGCATTTTGCAATGAAAGAAAGTTAAGCAGAATGAAGTTCAAGTTATTGTTGGTGTAACAATTCAGGTTTCTCATGTGGCCCGTTGTAAAAATCAATTGCCCACCCCTGAAATAAATGAACAGCTGTTCCCTACCAAGGTTCGTTGTCCATTCACACAGTATATCGCAACCAAGCCAGACAAATTTGGGATCAAGTTCTGGATGGCCACGGATTTGGAGACCAAATATGTCTGCAATGCATCTCTCTCTCTCTCTCTCTCTCTCTCTCTCTCTCTCTCTCTCTGCTTTTACAGTGTGGTGTACACGTGTTTACCCAAACGGCACGGATGTATTCCGTAAGAGCAGCAACACGCAGGTGGCCAGTAGTGGTTTTTTACAATATGCTGGACCTGGCAGCGGTGAATGCCTACATTTAGCACAAGGCATGCACAGGGTGGACAGGCAAAAGAAGATTGTTTCTGAGTTTTCTTCTGGCCTCTGAGCTACTCTGAGTAAAGAAATGCAAATGTGCCAGGCCTCACGGGTAATTGGTGTGTTTGCACAACAATAGCAGGAGAACAATGGAGCTGCAGGCCTGTGAAAATCTCAGCAGGGGTGCTACTAGGTGTGAGGGCCAGGGAATTTACGCAAATTTAGTAAAACTAGTGTTAATTCAGAAAACCTCAATATACCCCCTTTATCACTTCAAAATCACTTAAACCAGACCTTGTTGTGGGCCCACAACACACCTTAATGCAATCTAAAGCCGGCAACCAAATTTATTATAAAACTAAAATACCGTAGCAGGCCTGATGCGTTGCTCGTGTTCGTAGTGGCCCAAAACTTAATGGCCGCTTCACTCGTCAGCGAGCAAACAAAATGAAAGATACCTTGAGATAATGTTTCTGTCCCAGCCTTTCACCAACAGTCACGGGCGCAGTCTCATCATCCGATCAGCATAACAACACGAACTCGATCTCCTTTTTAACACCACGTTTTTAGTAAAACTCACGAGTGAAATCCGGGTTGCTTCAAGCTCTGTATGAGTCCTCTCTCTGTCTTCAGATCGAAAACAGTAGATAAACTCCACAAACAGTTCGACTGAGAGTCAAACTTTAACTAGAAAATGTCATTCACTTGTAATGAACTGACTCCAGCATATACTTCAGAGGTAACTCAGCGTTAGCATTAGCAATAGCACAAAAGTAAACAGTCTTTGAACTTTGTGTAGAAATTCCTCCTGTTTCTCAATATGCACCTTGTCACTCTTCTCATCTGGTTGTCGTGCAAACAATCATCAGAAACAAGTTACATCTTGATTTGTGCACTAATAATTCTACATTTTAACTCAGAAAATCTCTGTGTCACCTCACTCGGCTGCTCCACTCTCCTCCACTCTCTCTCTCACTCTCTCTCTCTCCCTCTCTCTCCATCTCCACCTGCTGAAACCCCAACACCTGACTCTACTGCCAATCGTTATTAACTCCATCAATGCTGGTTTAGACAGTTTTCAGAAATACTTTATCTTTTACTTAAAACAATAAACATACAATCATTTTTAAACTGCTTTTAACATTTTTAAACATAACTTATCAAATTAATTTAAACCCTTTTTAAATCACACTATTTATATACTCTTATTAAATGATACTACAAGCATCACTTATTACTCCATGTTTTTAACTGGGTTACATTAGCCTTTAAGGGTATAACTCGCAAGTGGGTGGAATATAAGGTATCCTTATATGCTGATGATTTGTTGCTATATGTGACTGATCCTGCAGACTCTGTTCCTGTCATTTTATGTCTCTAGGATGATTTTGGCTCTTTCTCAGGATATAAACTGAATTTCCATAAGAGTGAGTGTTATCCGGTAAACAATACCGCTCTACAACTTCAGCGTCTGAATCTGCCATTTAAATTCAACAGTTCAAGCTTTAAATACCTTGGTATTACGGTGACCCGTTCCTTACCCAAACTTTTTCATGCCAATCTTGCTCGGATTTTCAGAGGTGGAGCAGTCTGCCTTTGTCTTTAACGGGAAAATTCAATGCAGTTAAAATGAACGTTCTGCCCAAGTTTCTTTATTTTTTTCAATCGCTTCGACTATTTTTACCTAATTTTTTTTTAATTCTTAATATAGAATCATTAATTCTTTTCTTTGGGGTGGAAAACTGCCCAGAATCCGTAAGACGTTTTTGCAGAGATGTAGGCTCAGTGGTGGGCTTGCTTTGCCCAATTTTCAAATATACTACTGGGCTGCACATATCCAAAAACTGAACTTCTGGACCAATTCAACAGCATCCACTTGGTGCAATCTAGAGCTTCTGTCTTGTAGATCATCCTCTGTATCTGCTCTGCTTTGCTCACCTTTTCCGAGCAAACCATCTCGATATACTGACAATCCAGTCGTACTGAACAGCTCTCTCTTGGCTCAGGTCTTATTTGACTGATCGCTATCAGTTTGTGGATGTAAATGGTGAGTTCTCCACACTCTATGAGGTAAAGTTTGGTGTTCCTCAAGGATCTGTCTTAGGCCCACTGCTTTTCTCTTTATATATGCTGCCTCTTGGTGAAATCATTCATAAACATGGGATTCGCTTCCATTGCTATGCTGATGACACACAGTTCTATATTTCAGCAAAGCCAGATGAGAGAGATCAGCTAAACAGTGTTGAGAAGTGTGTAAAGGACATTAGACAGTGGATGCTTAATAACTTTCTTCTGCTCAACTCAGATAAGACGGAAGTACTTTTACTAGGACCACATGCAGCTAGAAGCAAACTTTCTGATTACGTAGCATCTCTGGATGGTGTTTCTGTTTCAGCATGTATGGCTGTCAAAGACCTTGGTGTGATTATTGACCCGAGTCTTTCCTTTGAGTCTCACGTGAATAATATCACCAGGATCGCCTTCTTTCACCTAAGAAATATTGCTAAAATTAGAAATATGATGTCGTTACAGGATGCAGAAAAACTAGTTCATGCTTTTGTTACTTCTAGATTGGACTACTGTAACGCTTTACTGTCTGGGTGTGCGAGTAAGTGCATAAATAAGCTTCAGTTAGTCCAGAATGCAGCAGCAAGGGTCCTCACCAGATCTAGGAAATACGACCACATCACCCCTGTTTTAATCAGTCTACACTGGCTCCCAATCAAATCTCGCATTGATTATAAAATACTACTACTGACGTATAAAGCACTTAACGGTCTCGCACCGCAGTATCTGAGTGAACTTCTGTACCAGTATGATCCTCCACGCCTACTTAGATCAAAAGGTGCTGGCTATCTGTTGGTTCTTCAAATAATGAAGACTACCGCAGGGGGCAGATCTTTCTCTTATAAAGCCCCACAGTTATGGAACAGCCTTCCAATCAGTGTTCAAGTCGAGGTTGAAAACTTATTTATTTAGTCAAGCCTTTTATCAGTAGATTTTTTTTCTTAGGTAAAGGCTCAGATCTGGAGGGAGCATGGATATAGAGTGTTTGGTGAACTGGTATATTTGTATGCTGTCGTCCCCTCACATTCACACGGTCACTCAGGTTTGTTGACGGTGGTGTGGTGGGTCGTCTCTTATCCCAGAGATCCCTCATGTCTGTGTTACCTTCTGGTTCTCCCTTTTAGTTATGCTGCCATAGCGAGTCTTGCCGGAGTCCAAACTGCACAGTGACATTAACTTTCATACACCAATAGTTACACTTAATAATCCATATCCTTCTCTTCCCGTCACCCTCTCTCTCTCTCTCTCTCTCTCTCTCTCTCTCTCTCTTGATCGAGTTAAACATGCTCCTGAGGCTCCAGTGACCACTGTTCCTGCCCCTCTACCCTCCGTGGATCTTCACACTTCTGTGCAGCTTGGGACGGTATCTCATCAACACCTTGGGTGGTTCCATGAAATTCCGGAGTAGAACGGGTGCTTTGAGGATGGATTGGACTGTAGTTGGTGTCAGCGGTCTGCTGCACTGACTCGGGAGTGCAGTTTGCTTCTGATCATCATCACTGTACCCCGCAACTTTGTATATATGCTTCAAATGGACATTTGGTGCAACCCAGATGAGGATGGGTTCCCTCTTGAGTCTGGTTCCTCTCAAGGTTTCTTCCTTATGCCATCTCAGGGAGTTTTTCCTTGCCACAGTTGCTCATCAGGGACAAACATACTTATAAAGAACATATTTACATTTAATCACCACATTATCTGTGTAAAGCTGCTTTGAGACAATGTTCATTGTTAAAAGCGCTATACAAATAAAAATGAATTGAATTGAATTGAATTGAACACACTTAAGATTTGGTTTCAGTTTAGGCGTCACTTTAAATTTAGGGCTCTATCAGCACTGGGTCCCTTGAATAAAAATCATTTGTTTCCCCCGTCTCTTTTAGATTCAGCTTTCTCACTATGGCACGAAAAAGGCATCATCAAGCAACTTTATAATTTGTACAAAGATGGCATCTTTAGAAGTTTCACCAGCCTGTCCTTGGAGTATGGGCTGCCTACAGCTAATTTTTTTCGATATCTCCAAGTCCGCAGCTTTGTATCTAAATGCCTTCCCAATTTTCCCTCTGTACCCCCCAAAGCAACCTTGGGAGAGTTTAGTCATGTTTACCCCACACCAGCGTAGTTTGATTTCCTGGATATACAGTTTCATTTTATCCCTCAATAGCTGTAATACAGATAAAACCAGGACCGCTTGGGAGGAGGAGTTAGGGCTGCAGTTTGGCGACGAACGGTGGGAGAAGGCCGTAGATAGGATACGGTCTACCACTTCCTGTGCCCGCCTCAGTCTAATTCAGTTTAAGGTTTTGTACAGAATTCATCTTTCCAAATCGAAACAGGCAAAAATCTATCCCGGGGTTGAGGACAGATGTGACATATGTCATGCTTCCCCCTGTCATTTAAATCATATGTTTTTTCTGTGCCTAACATTACATACATTCTGGACAGGTTTTTTCGGCATTATGGCCTCCATATTTAAGGTGCAATTGACGCCATGCCCACTGATCGCTATATTTGGGGTTACCAATGAGTCAGTATCACTGAGTTCTGTACACAAAGATGTTTTAGCCTTCTCATCTTTGTTGGCCAGACGTTGCATAATTCTGCACTGAAAAGCAATAGGATGTCTCTCCATCTCTTGGTGGTTTACAGTTTAGATGTTTTTTAAGTTGGAGACAATAAAATATACACTGAGAGGTTCTACTGACATCTTTTTTTGCAAGTGGCAACCTGTTATTTCGTATTTTAAGAGACTACGTGTGTTACCTGATTAAAGATCTAAATCGGTCAAAATTGGACTGTATACATAACCTTTCTTTTGTTTCTTCAGTTGTTTTAAAAGGGGGATGTGGGGTGTGTGTGCGTGCGCATGTGTTCGTGTTTTTGTCTGGGGGTTTGTTTGTGTTTTGTGTGGTGGGGTGGGGATGTTTGCTCTTTGTTGTATAAAAAAAAAAGGAGAATTTCTGTTTACATTTTTGTATCTGTGATTGTTGATTCTTCAATAAAACGAATTGGAAAAAAAATAAACCCATGGTTTGATCAATTTTTTTTTTTAAATAAAAAGATTAAATGAATTGGTAAAATATAAATTCTCATATTTATCAGAATAATTTAATTAAAAAAAGTGCAAAATTTCATTGAAAAATGTGTATGACAGATCAAGTTTTTACAAGATAATGTGAAATTATGACTTTTCATATTCATAGGCACCATTTAAATAAAAACCATTGATATTGCAAAAATATAATGCAAAACATGATGACAAACAATGGTTTGAAAAATGACATTCTTTTATAAAATATTTGCTTTTATTAAAATATTAAATTTCATATTCATAATCATAATAAAAAAAATATCAGTTAAACTTCATTGTAAAATATAAATTATATGTGCATGGAAAACCTTTGAAAAAGTGCCATAGGTGAACACAAATCAATAAAGTGACTATACAAATAAAGATTTTACAAAAATATGACTTAAAAATGTGATAGTAATTGTAAAAAAATATATATATTTTTTTTGATAATCATCATTTATTAAAAAACGTTAAACGAAAAGTGCAATATGTAAGCAAAAAGACTTAGATTAAAAACCATGGGCTCAGAAAATTATGATTTTTTTATATAACAAAATATAATAGTCATTATTAAAATATGAATTTTTATATTCAGAAGCATGTGTTAATGGAAGACCATTAAAAAATTGGCATTAAGAAACAAAAAAAACTAAAAAGTGTGCCCATACAAATCATATTTAAAAAAAATACATATGACATTTACAATTAAAATGATAGTTATTGTGAAAATATTAAATTTCATATTTGAAAGCATCGTTTAATGAAAAAACATTAAAAAGTGCAATATGCAAGCAAAAAAAAGTACATTAAAAACCATGGTCTTGGAACAATATAACATAAAAAAGGGAAAAAAAGGAAATTCATGAAAATTTTTTAAAAAGTACATAAATTCAATGTAAAAACGTGACAAATCACGTTTTTACAAGTTATTGTAAAAATATAAATGGTCATATTCATAAGCATTATTTTACAATAAATCGTTAAAAAGTGCTATAAGTGAATGAAAAAGGTTTCATGATAAACCATGTTTTGACATAAATATAACTTTTCTCATATAAATATAAAATTAATAGGTAAAATATACATTTTAATATTGAAAGAAATAATTTCAAAAAAAACTATTTAAAAAAGTGCAAAAAAGAAAAATTCTGTGCAAAGCGAGATGACAGAGTTTGAAAAAAATTTGACGACTCAAAAATATTATATGTATAAAATATTATATAATATTTCAAATACTATTGACTATTGAAAAGTACAAAAAGAGAATGAAATGTGTTAGAAAGTCATGATTACAGTTTTTCTCAAATGCTAAAACACAAAAGCCAATCCTCTAAACCAAATGACCAGTTGTCTAAACACATTTACTAAATCTAGCCATCATTTTCCAATATCATAAACACATTTCACATGAAGACACGATTCACAAAACACAAAACTGACAAAACACAAAACTCCGTTCTCATAAATCTTAACACAATTTTCTTTGCTAAAACACAATTTGCAAAAGAACTCTGCTCATATTCTCAAATGAAAGCTCATGTGATGCAAAATGCTTGCCACAGTCAGCAATATTTGAATACAATAAACACACCTGGCGTCTTTCATTACACACAACGACTCAAAATTGAAGACACTTGTTGCTAATGCTGTGACCACATGTACAAAAGCAAGTTCAGAGTGCACAGTTTGCTGAAGATTCCAAACAAACACAATGGATAAATGCAGAGTCAGGGAAAGAGGAATTTGAGTCAGAGGAGGGAGAAGAGCTGGCCATGGAAGAAGAGGAGCAGGCCAACGAGGAAGAGGAGTTTAAATCAGTGGAGGAAGAGGAGCAGGCTAATGAGGAAGAGGAATTCAAATCAGTGGAGGAAGAGGAGTTCAAATAAGAGGAGGAAGAGGAGCAGGCCAACGAGGAAGAGGAGTTCAAATCAGAGGAGGAAGAGGAGCAGGCCAACAAGGGAGAGGAGAAGGTCCAGGAGGGAGAGCAAGACAACCTCACACCATCATTACGGACGAGATGCGAGCAACAGTCATTGACCATGTCATTGTCCATGGCATGACAATGGCTGAAGCAGGACTACAAATCCGTCCAAACCTGAGTAGGTTCACCGTGGCCACCATTATCAGGGCATTCAGACAACACAACAGGTATTGTACTCTATTGCTTTCTTTGTCACAATACAATTTTACAAGCCTGTGAAAGTAGTCTATTGGTTTCAAATCAGTTGTTACTGTATTGTAAAACTGACAACACATGTTTATTTCTTTAGAGTTGAAAGAATGCCACATAGAGGTGGGAGGGTTGCCATATTTACAGCGGCACAAGAAACCCTCATTGTGGATATGGTTCGTGAGAACAACCTCATCAGACTCCGGGAGATCAGAAACAAAGTCATTGCCGATAATGTCCACTTTGGGAGCATTGATTATGTCATCTTGGCCACAAAAATACCTCCGTTCTCCGGCGCCAAAAGATGCGGATGAAACAGGTCTATAGGGTTCCCTTTGAGCGCAACTCTGCGCGACACAAAGACCTACGTTACGAGTATGTGCAAGTAAGTATACATCCATGTGCACAGTACAGTTAGTGGACATACTGTGTTGCTCAGTAGCCTACATGACTTACTTATGACAATACTGTGCTTCCTGATTGACTGTTGTTCTGAACACCTGTGCACATTCACATTTTCACAGAGGATATTACAGTTGGACATGATGGCCAGACCTCATGAGTACCTCTTCCTGGATGAGGCTGGCTTCAACCTGCAGAAACGAAGGCAAAGAGGCCGTAACATCATTGGCCAAAGAGCCATCACTGAGGTTCCTGGCCAACGGGGCGGGTGATATTACTCTTTGTGGAGGGGCTTGTCCACCGGCATGCTGTCCTTGGGTCTTACAACACCCAACATCTCCTCACCTTCCTAGAGGAGCTAAAAGACATCCTCCTGGACCGCCAACAACACCATCCTGGGCCCGCACATAAAATTTATGTGATGTGACAAAACAAACCAAATCAGAGAGTGGTTCACCACCAACAGTAACCATTTTTTAAACGTCTGTCTGCCACCCTACTCCCCTTTCCTGAACCCTATAGAGGAGTTCTTCTCATCATGGAGATGGAAGGTTTATGACAGACAAACATACACTAGAGAGAACCTCCTAAGGGCAATGGAGCTGGCCTGTGTTGACATCCCAGTGGAGGCCTTCCAAGGTTGGATTCGCCATTCCAGGGCGTTTTTCCCGCGGTGCCTGGCAAGAGACAATATAGCCTGCGATGTGGATGAGGTGATGTGGCCCGATGCAGCTCAGCGACATGATGCCGCACAGTGATTGTGGTGTGTGTGTGTGGTGTGAATAAAGTAAATAAAAAAACTTCACACCCTTATCATGTTTTCAAGAGTACTGTTGTGTGCAATAGATTCTGTTTTTGCATTGAGTTGTGTTACAGTAGTGTACATGCAGAATTTACTATAGATTTATACTCTTCATATGAAACTCTCAAATCTAAATGCCTAATCCTCTGCAGAGATCTAAGAACATCCATTACTGTAAAGTTTCAAAAATATGCATTGGCAGTTATGAAACAAAGAACCTTCTCACAAATTAAGCATTGTGTTTTTAATTGTTTTGCTGTAGTGTGTAATGATGTGTATAGTGTTTACATTTTTGAAAGCTTCGAGCTGCTCTTTTGGTGTGAAAGTTTGAGTTTTGAAGTGAGAAGGTGTGGTTGTGTTTATGTAGCTTTAGAAAAAGGTGTTGTGTTTAGACATTGGGGAACATGGAGGAAACGTTTGTGAAATGTGTTTTAGCATTTGAGAAAAACTGTAATCAAAAACGAACTCAAAACCCATATTTTGCAAAGAGCTGTGGCGACGCCTAATGGAAGAAGCCGATAGAAAGTTAGTTAGTTTTTTTTTATGTGCTATCAAGAATGAGCTTCTTGAAAATGCGATTCCGCAAGTCTCAGTCTTCTAGGACGAAGAGAAAGCGGTTTTTCGATCCAAGCGTATTTGTACAAACAGCATGCGCTTACCCATGATACATTTACATGTTTATAATTAGATTTGATATTACAAAACATTTTCTTTCAAAGATATGAATTTTCATATTCATAATTTCATAAAAACTGTTGAAAACTGCAAAAAAAAAAAAAATATTTGTTAGAAACTCATAAAACGAAACAACAGCACATATTTGGCAAAGTCTTCTGCGTGCTGTCAAAAATTTGCCATTTTATCATAAAAAATATGATGAAGGAAAATATTTTCATTAAAACAAAAAGTTCTTAAAAGTGAACGAGAAACAAAAATGTCACCCATGTTCTGACAAAAATATAAATTTTTTTTTTATTTTAACCCATTAAAAAGTCCAATAATTACACTGAAAACCTGACATGACAAATAATGTTTTGACAATAATATGACTTTTTCATAAAAATATTTGTTAAAAAGTGCTGTAAGTGAACAAAAAATTAAAAATTAGTTAGAAACTCATAAAACGAAACAACAGCACATATTTGGCTTCTACGTGCTGTCAAAAATGAGAAAAAGCGGTTTTTCGATCCAAGCGTATTTGCACAAACAGCATGCGCTTCCCCATGATACATTTACATGTTTATAATTAGATTTGATATTACAAAACATTTTCTGACCAAAAAAATGACATTTTTTATATAAATATTAGTTATTTAAAAAAATATTAATTTTTATATAATCATCATAATCATAATTTTAGAAAAATAGTTGACAAGTGCAAAAAGAGAATGAAATTGGGTTAGAAAGTAATAATTAATCAAAACCAACCCAACACATATTTGGCAAAGGCTTCACAGTGCTGTCAGTAATGAGCTATTTATATATCCAAATAATTTCATGAAAAACTGTTGAAAAGTGCAAAAATTCAATGAAAACGTGATATGATACCAAGTTTTTACAAGTCATTGTGAAATTATGACTTTTCATATTCATAAGCATAATTTAACTAAAAACAGTTGAAGGTGCAACAATTCAACGCAAAACGTGATGACAATGGTATGAACAAAACCTGATTTTCTTGTATAAATTTTCTTTTTATTGAAATACTACATATATTCATAACCATAATTTCATAAAAAGAATTGTTAACATTTTCATAAAAATGAGTTTATATAAATTAACATTAACATATACATTAGCATAATTTAATTAAAAACTATTAAAAAGTGAAATAATGGCATGAAAAGGTGACATGACAAAATATGTTTAGACAAAAATATAAAAAACATTAAAAAAAACATAAAAAAAAGTTATTGTAAAATTAGGAATATTCATATTGATCTTCTTCTTCTTCTTCTTCTTTCGGCTGCTCCCATTAGGGGTCGCCACAGCGGATCATCCGTCTCCATACTCTCCCTGTCCTCTACATCTGCCTCTTTCACACCAACTACCTGCATGTCTATCCTCACCACATTCATGAACCTCCTCCTTGGCCTTCCTCTTTTCCTCCTACCTGGTGGCTCCATCCTCAGCATTCTTCTACCAATATAATTCATGTCCCTCCTCTGCACATGCCCAAACCACCTCAATCTCGCCTTCCTCACCTTGTCACCAAAACATCCTACATGGGCTGTCCCTCTAATAAACTCATTTCTAATCTTGTCCATCCTCGTCAATCCCAACGAAAACCTTAACATCTCCAGCTCCACCTCCTGTCTTCTACTCAATGCCACTGTCTCTAATCTATACAACATCACAGGTCTCACCACAGTCCTATAAACTTTTCCTTTCATTCTTGCAAATCACTCCTGTCACTCTTCTCCACCCACTCCACCCTGCCTGCACTCTTTTCTTTACTTCTCTAACACACTCTCCATTACTTTGCACTGTTGACCCCAGGTACCTGAACTCCTCCACCTTCTCCAGCTCTTCTCCCTGCAACCGCACCACTCCACTGCCCTCCCTCTCATTCACACACATGTACTCTGTCTTACTCCTACTGACTTCCATTCCCCGTCTCTCCAGCGCATACCTCCACCTCTCCAGGCTCTTCGCAACCTGCTCACTACTCTCACCACAAATCACAATATCATCCGCAAACATCATAGTCCAGAGAGACTCCTGTCTGACCTCGTCCGTCAACCTGTCCATCACCACTGCAAACAGGAAAGGGCTCAGGACCAATCCTTGATGTAGTCCAACCCTCACCCTGAACCAGTCTGTCGTTCCTACTGCACACTTCACTGCTGTCACACTGTCCTCATACATGTCCTGCACCACCCTCACATACTTCTCTGACACACCTGACTTCCTCATACAATACCACAGCTCCTTTCTCGGCACCCTGTCGTACGCTTTCTCTAAATCCACAAATACACAATGCAATTCCTTCTGTCCTTCTCTATACTTCTCCATCAACTTTCTCAAAGCAAATAAGGCATCTGTGGTGCTCTTCCTCGGCATGAAACCATACTGTTGCTCACAGATGGTCACCTCTTCTCTCAGCCTGGCTTCCACTACTCTTTCCCATAACTTCATGGTGTGACTGATCAACCTAATTCCCCTGTAGTTACTGCAGGTCTGCACATCTCCCTTATGTTTAAAGATCAGTACCAGCACACTCCTTCTCCATTCCTCAGGCATCCTCCCACCTTCCAGAATCTTGTTGAACAATCTAGTTAAAAACTCCACTGCCATCTCTCCTAAATATCTCCATGCTTCTACAGATATGTCATCTGGTCCAACCGACTTTCCACTCTTCATCCTCTTAATCGCTGCTCTCACTTCCTCATTACTAATCCTATCTACATCCTGCTTTACCAACTCCACATCATCCAACCTTCTCTCTCTTTCTGATCTTCCTCATTCATCAGCTGCTCAAAATACTCCCTCCACTTTCTCAACACACTCTCCTCTCTAGTCAACACATTTCCCTCTCCATCCTTTATTTCTCTAACTTGCAGCACATCTTTCCCAGCTCGGTCCCTCTGCCTGGCCAATCGGTACAAATCCTTTTCTCCTTTCTTAGTGTCCAACCTCTCATACAGCTCCTCATATGCCTTTGCCTTGGCTTTCGCCACATCCCTCTTTACCTGCTGCCGCATCTCTTTGTACTCCTGCCTACTTTTTTCATCACTCTGTCAATCCCACTTCTGTTTTGCCAACCTCTTTCTTCTTATGCTCTCCTGCACTTCCTCATTCCACCACCACGTCTCCTTGTCTTCCTTTCTATTTCCAGATGTCACACCAAGTACTTTTCTAGCTGCCTCCCTCATCACTCCTGCAGTAGTTTCCCAATCACCCAACACCTCTTCACCAACACCGAGCCTCTGTCTGACCTCTTCCCTGAACCTCACACTACACTCCTACTCCTTCAGTTTCCATCTTATTCTTCTTTCAGTCCTCACTCTCCTTCTCCACCATCCGATGCTGTCTAGCTACACTGTCCCCTGCCAACACCTTACAGTCTTCAATCTCCTTCAGGTTGCATCTCCTGCATAGAATATAGTCCACCTGTGTGCACCTTCCTCCACTCTTATACGTCACTTTATGATCCTCCTTTTTCTAAAATAAGTGTTTACCACTGCCATTTTCATTCTTTTAGCAAAATCTACCACCATCTGCCCTTCCACATTTCTCTCCTTAAGACCATACCTACCCATCACCTCCTCATCACCTCTGTTCCCTTCACCAACATGCCCATTAAAGTCTGCCCCAATCACCAATCATTCTTTCCTAGGTACACCATCTACCACTTCATCTAATTCACTCCAGAACCTTCTCCTCCATCTCACAGCCAACTTGTGGAGCATAGGCACTGATGACATTTATCATCAGCTCTTCACCTCCACTACACTCTTACTGTACTCTTCCTTCAGAATCACCACAACACCATTTCTTTTTCCATCCACACCATGATAGAACAGTTTAAACCCACCTCCAATGTTCCTGGCCTTACTCCCTTTCCACTTGGTCTCCTGAACACACAACATATCTACATTTCTCCTCTCCATCAGATCAACTACCTCTCTCCCTTTACCCGTCATAGTACCAACATTTAAAGTACCAACTAGAACCTCCACTCTCCTACACTTCTCCTTTCCCTGCCGTCTCTGTAGACGTCTTCCTCCTCTCCTTCTCCTCCTTCGGCTAACGGTAGCCCAATTTTCACCCGTACCCTGTCGGCTAACGATACCTGTGGCGGTCGTTGGTAACCCGGGCCTTGACCGATCCGGTATGAAATTCTGATTTGTGATCTGCATATTTGATTTGGCACGTTTCCTAATGCAACCCTCCCCATTTATCCGGGCTTGGGACCGGCACTAACAGTGCAATGGCTTGTGCCTCCCTAATAGCTGGGTTAAATGATGCTGATGTACAGTGCCCTCCACAATTATTGGCACCCCTGTTTAAGATGTGGTCGTGGACTTCTAAAAATTCTCCTTTTTTTTTAAAACAACATAGAACCCAAATGCAAAAAAAGAGAAAAATCCAACCTTTTATTTAAGTACATTACTTTGGTGGTAAAAAAAAATCACACATTTAGAAAAAAAACAAAAAAACTTGAAATCATGTGTGCTACAATTATTGGCACCCCTGATGTTAATACTTTGTACAACCTCCTTTTGCCAACAAGACAGCACTTAATCTCCTCCTATAACATTTCACAAGATTGGAGAACACAGAGAGAGGAATTTTTGACCATTCTTCTTTGCACAATCTTTCTAGATCATCCAGTGTCCTGGGTCATCTCTTATGAGATGGCCATGGGAGGACCTTGAGTTTGTGACTGCTGAACCACTTTTGTGTAGATTTTGCCACGTTTTGGATCATTATCCTGCTGAAAGACCCAATGACGACCCATCTTCAGCTTTCTGGCAGAGGCCATCAGGTTTTTATTTAAAATATCCTGGTACTTCAAAGCGTTCATAATGCCATGCACCCTAACAAGGTTCCCAGGGCCTTTGGAAGAGAAACAGGCCCACAGCATCACAGATCCTCCACCATACTTAACGGTGGGCATGAGGTGCTTTTCGGCATACTCATCTTTTGTTTTACGCCAGACCCACTTAGAGTGTTTGTTGCCAAAAAGCTCAATCTTAGTTTCATCTGACAAAAGCACACGATCCCAGTTGAAGTCCCAGTACCGCTTAGCAAACTCCAGACGTTTACGTTTGTGAGTGTTAGTGAGAAAAGGCTTTTTCCTTGCATGCCTCCCAAACAGCTTGTTGGCATGTAAGAGAGCGTCTGATGGTTGTTTTGGAGACTCTGTGACCCCAAGATGCCACTCTTTGATGCAATTCTGTGACGGTGAGCTTGGGAAATGTTTTTACTTCTCTTACCATCCTCCTCACTGTGCGTTGTGGCAAGATAAACTTGGGACCTCTTCCAGCCTTGTTTGTCACTGTTCCAGTTGTTTTAAATTTCTTAATGATTCCTCTGACTGTAGATACCGGCAAGTTAAGGGGAGTGGCTATTTTCTTGTAGCCATTGCCTGACTTATGAAGGTCGACACACATCTGCCTTACTTGAATGGTGTGTTCTCTTGTCTTTGCCATGTTGACAAATGGGTAAGAGAATTAGGCCTCTGTGTCACGTCATATTTATACCCCAGGGAAACAGGAAATCATGAATTACTAATTAAAAGTCCCTAGATACCCTGACCAACCTTAGCAACTACAGAAAAATATATATAAAAAAAAAAAAAAAAAAAATTTTTTAGAGGAATTGTTAGGGGTGCCAATAATTGTGGGACACATGATTTCAAGTTTTTTTTTTTTTTCTAAATGTATGATTTTTTTTAACCACCAAAGTTATGTACTTAAATGAAAGGTTGGATTTTTCTCTTTTTTTGCATTTGGGTTCTATGTTGTTTTAAAAAAAAGGAGAATTTTTAGAAGTCCACGACCACATCTTAAACAGGGGTGCCAATAATTGTGGAGGGCACTGTATATAAAAATTCTTATTTCCACAATAAAATTTTTATGATAAAGATTAATATATTATTATGAAATTATGATTATGAACATGAAATGATATATTTTAATAAAAACAATCAATTTTGAATTAAAATTTTTTTTTTCAAACCATTGTTTGTCATCACGTTTTGCGTTGAATTTTTGCCCTTTTAACATTTTTTTGTTCAATTAAGCTTATGAATATGAAAATTCATATTTTCACAATAACATTTTTATGAAAATGTTAAAAAAAAAAATTATGAAATTATGGTAATGAATATGATATTTTATATTTTAATTAAACAATTTCTTATGGTCCCCTGGTGGTCTAGTGGTTAAGATGCAGCGCTCTCACTGCTGCGACCCGGGTTCGATTCCCGGTCAGGGAACCATCCCCAGCCACTCTCAGTGCCGGTCCCAAGCCCGGATAAATTGGGGAGGGTTGCGTTAGGAAGGGCATCCAGCGTAAAACATGTGCCAAATCAAAAACGTGCGGAGGATCCACTGTGGCGCCCCCTAACGGGAGAAGCCGAAAGAAAGAAAGTTTTAATTAAACAATTTTTTATAAAAGAATGTCAGATTTTGTTTAAATCATTGTTTGTCATCATGTTTTGCATTGAGTTGTTCCACTTTCAAAGTTTTTTAGTTAAATGATGCTTATGAATATGAAAAGTAATATTTTCACAATGACTTGTAAAAACTGATTTGTCATATCACATTTTTCATTGAATTTTTGCACTTTTTAACAGTTTTTCATGAAATTATTTGTATGAATATGAAAATGTAAATTTTACCAATTATTTTCATATTTTTATTAAAAAAAAAAAATCTTTTCTCAGCCCATGGTTTTTAATAAAGTTTTTGGCTTTCATATTGCACTTTTTTTAACCTTTTTTTTTTTTTTTCATTAAATGATGCTTATGAATATGAGAATTCATATTTTCACAATTACTATCACATTTTTTATGAAAAAGGAATATTTTTTCAAAACATGATTTGCATAGTCACTTTTATTGTTTTTCATTCACTTATGACATCTTTTTAAAGGTTTTCCATCATATGATTTATATTTTCACAATTACTCAAATTCAATTTTTTTATAGTAAAGGTTAACGTGGTTTTTATAAAATTATGATTATGAATAGGAAATGATATATTTTAATAAAAACAATAAATCTTTAAAAAAAGTCATATCACATTTTGCGTAGAATTTTTGCACTTTTAATGGTTTTTAGTTAAATGATGCTAATGAAAAGTCATATTTTTCACAATAAATTTTAAATACTTGATTTGTCATATCACGTTTCTTTATTAAATTATTTCAAATTTTTAACAGTGTTTTATATTAAATCATTCCTTTGTATATAAAAAATTCATATGTTACCAATTTATTTCATATTCATATGACCAAAGTCATACTTTTCCCAAAAATGGTTATCATGAAACCTTTTTCGTATACATATTGCACTGTTTCAATGGTTTTCCATGAAAATGTGCTTCTGCATATGAAAATTTATATTTTACTAATTAATTGCATATTTATGTCATGTGAAATTTTTTTTGCACTTTTTATTGTTTTTTAATGGCATTATGTTTATGAATATAAAAATTTATATTTTCACAATAACATATTTTTATTAAAAAGTTAATTTTTTTTATGAAATTATAGATATCAGTATAATGTAATATTTTAATAAAAACAATATTTTTTTTATAAAAGAAAGTCAGATTTGTTTTATCCATTGTTTGTCATAAAAGTTTTTGCGATGAACATTTGCACTTTTTAATGGCTTTTTAGTTAAATGATGCTTATGCATATGAAAAGTCAAAATTTGACAATACCTTGTAAAAACTTTTTTTTTATAGATTTTTGCACTGTTTAAAAAAGTTTTTCATGAAATTATTCCTTTCAATATGAAAATTAATATTTTACCAATTAATTTCATATTTATATGAGAAAAGTCATTTATGTCATAAATTTATATTTATGTATTTCATGAAACTTTTAATATGATTTTTAGTCAAACAATGCTTATGAATATGACCATTTAAATTTTCACAATAACTTGTAAAAACTTGATTTGTTATTTCACGTTTTTTATTGAATTTTTACTTTTTAACAGTTTTTCAAGAAATTATTCAGATGAATATGAAAATGTTTATTTTACCAATTGATTTCATATTTTTATTAAAAAAAGTTATATTTTTCTTAGCTCATGGTTTTTAATGAATGTTTTTTGCTTACATATTGCACTTTTTAACATTTCTTCATTAAATGATCCACATGAATAAGAACATTTATATTTTCACAAAATCACATTTTTAATGAAAAAGTAATATTTTTGTAAAAAATTGATTTGTATAGTCACTTTTTTGTTTTGCGTTCACTTATGGCACTTTTTTATGACAGGTTTTTAATGAACATATGATTTATATTTAACAAGAACTCATATTTTTATGATGAAGGTTACTCTGATCTTTTTTATGAAATTATGATTATGAATATAAAATGTAATGTTTTAAAAAAAACAATAAATATTTTATAAATGAAAGTCATATTCTTTTAAACCATTGTTTGTCATCAAGTTTTGCATTGAATTTGTGCACTTTTAACATTTTTTAGTTAAATGTTGCTAATGAATATGAAAAGTCATAATTTTACAGTGACTTGAAAAAAATGATTTGTCATATCACGTTTTTCATTGAATTTCTGCACTTTTTAACAGTTTTTAAATAAAAATTGTAATTTTACCAATTCATTGAATATTTTTATTAATAAAAAAGTTCTATTTTTCTCAGCTCATGGTTTTTAATCTAAGTTTTTTGCTTACATACTGCTGTAGCGTCTGGCACGTGTCATTTAGACTTCATGTCTCAGGAATTTCCTTTTAACCCTTGACATCTGCTTTTTAATCAAAGGATGAGCACCACGGCTTACACTTTTATTGAGAGCTTGTATACCACAGTGTCACACACACACACACACACACACACACACACACACACACACACACACACACACACACACACACACAACACCACCCCGAAAGCCAGATAACCCCCTGGCCTCTCTGGTTGAATTCACAGGGACCCTCAAACCATAAAACAATTTACTCTTGGAACTAATTAAATTAATTAATTAAATAATAAATAGAATGTCCCACTTCACATGACACAAACATACATCTTGTTTGTATCTTGTACTATAAATAAAGCAAGTGTTTAACTGTACATCAATAATAGTTTAAAAACTTTAAAAGGTTTTGTAATATACCTCTGTTTTAATGTGTGTCTTCTTTTTTATTTCAAATTTGATTTAAAATTATCTTCTTTTTATTCTTTCTTTCCTAACAAGGGTGCATTGTATACACCAGAATCTAATGTTGAATTAACATAAGTTATACCTTAAATACTGGTCCCGGTACATTGTACACCTGTTTTAATGCTGTCTTTTCTGTTAAGGCTTGATGTCAAAGTCGACATAAAATTATCTTCTCTTTATTTTCCTAACAAGGGTGCATCTTATATACCTGAATATAACATTGTATTAACAAATTTATACCTTAAATACTGGTATGTTAATAGTATGTTAAATGTTAACTGGTATGTAATGTACCTCTGTTTAATGCTGTTCTCGCTTTCCATGTCTAATATCAAAACGTTTACCAAAATTCTCTCTTCCTTATTTTGCAAACATTGGTGCATTTTATTTGATCATAAAATGTACCTTACTGTCTTGATACACTTTGGATAAACTTTAAGTTCTCCAAAGCAAGTATAACCCGGAAACCATGCCCACAAACGCATGAACAAAGGGAGTTTCTCCCTCCAAAATTTCAGGCCATAGCATTGGCCATTCCCACAAAGATGGGTGGGGTTCAGGACCTTTAAAACATCTTGAACTCAACAAATCGACGTTCAGTCGGAAGTCAGTGAAGTCAAGCAAGCTCGCTCACTCGGCTCGACCGGAAAGGCTCGGACCCCCGGGGCCTGAAGGCCCAGAAAGTCGGACGCTTAGAACAGCCAAGCAGCGACCCTTCGGGACAAGATCCTTTTTGAGATCTTCCAGCAAGCTTTATGTTCAAGAACAACAACTGCTCTGATCTTCAGGAGAACCTGGAAGAACATCTGACTCCATCCTAACTGACTCTTCAAAGATCTCTTTGTCGCATCCGGACTCTTGTGCAACAAGCCAATGCAAGTAACCGTTTTACCAACCAATTTAGATGCGTATTTAAGTGTGAGCCCTTTATCGAATTTTGAAGTGAATTAAATTTCCGTGACGATTTCTCAGTTAGGGTGTGATTAATTTTGAAGATTAGGCTTGCCATTGCTTTCCTTTCTTTCTCTCCTTTCTTCTTTTCCCTTCTCTTCCTCCTTTTCCTATTTTTTACTTTTTGTTTATTTTTATTTTAATTTAAATTTTCTTTATTTCTTTTTGTCTGTTTGTGTAGTTAGTTTTATGTTGTGTTTGTCTCATTCATTAAACGGCGTATTTGTCATAAGTGATCGTCTCTGAGTGCCGCTCACATTTTAAGGTTCCTGCAACATTCGATCTGAACTACATGCTCTATTAATTGTACGGTATAAAGTAAAGGGGGGTTGCGTCTTTCTCGGCCGGGGAGATACCTCTCTTATAGAATTCATAAAGATTATATTGTCTGTTCCCCGGACGAACAGACCAAATAAGTGTAACGTTAATTCCATTACCGTCAATTCAACTTAATTTAAATATTTAGGAGTAACTATAACCCGTTATAATTACTTATAAATATTCCCTTTTCTTTGCGAGCTAAATTCGCTACACTGCACTTTTTTTTTACGTTTTTAATTAAATGATGGTTATGAATATCAAAATTTATATTTTGACAATAACTAACACATTTTAAAGGTTATCATAATATTTTTGTAAAAACTTGATTTGTATAATCATTTTATTGTTTTGCGTTCACTTATTTACTTATATTTAATAACATTTTCCTGATGAATGTTAATTGATACTTTTTTATAAAATTATGATTATGAATATGAAATTTAATATTTTAATAAAAACAATAAATATTTTATAAAAGAAAGTCACTTTTTTTTTCAAACCATTGTTTATCATGTTTTGCATAGAATTTTTACACTTTTAACAGTTTTTAATTAAATGATGCCTATGAATATGAAAAGTCATAATTTCACATTATCTTCTAAAAACTTTGTCATACACATTCTTCAATTACCTTTTGCACATTTTTTTTTTCCTGAAATTATTCCTTTCAATATGAACATTTATATATTACCAATTAATTTCATATTTATAAAAGAAAAGTCATATTTATCTTAAAATAATTTTTTTTCGTTAACTTTTTGCACTTTTAAAGATTTTTTTTGTAAAATTATGAATGTGAATGTGAACATTCATATTTTTACAATAACTTGTAAAAACTTGATTTGTCATTTTTTAATTTTTCATTGAATTTTTGCCCTTTTTACCAGGTTTTTTTTATGAAATTGTTCTGATGAATATGAGAATTTATATTTTACCAATTAATTTAATCTTTTTATTTAAAAATAAAATATTTTTTGATCAAACCATGGTTTTAATGTAAGTTTTCTGCTTACAAATTGCACTTTTTTACTGCTTTCCATTAAATGATGCTTATGAATATGAAAATTTAAATTTTCTCAGGAAAATAACCTTCTGTATATAAAAATTTTGAATTTACTAATTAATTGGTGAAATAGGCCCGGTCCTGGTGAAGAAGGCCCGGCAGCGTCTATACCATCTGAGACGCTTAAGGGACTTTAAACTACCCTCTCAAGTGCTAAAGACTTTCTACACCTGCACCATTGAGAGCGTTCTGATGGGTAGCATCACTTCCTGGTTCAGGAACAGCACCATGCAGGACAGGCGAGCCCTTCAGAGGGTGGTGCGTTCTGTTGAACGTACCATCCACACCGAGCTCCCTAACCTGCAGGACATCTACAGCACGCGGTGCAGGACCAGAGCCAGGAACACTGTGAAGGACCTCAGCCATCCCAACACTGAACTCTTTTCCTTATTGCGTTCAGGCAAACGCTTCCGCTCCCTGAAAGCAAACACCGAGAAACTCTGGACTTGCACAGCACAGTGCACTTTATACCACACCATACCGCACACGGACACTTTATGGACAATTACATAAACCACCTCAATTTGTTTACTGTTTTACAGCTTACTGCCATAAGTATTTTTTGTATATACATCTTTTTTTCTCATATATATCTCACATATATCTTTAGATATTCTTATATTCTTATATGTAGAGACATCAGCACTAATAGAATTCAATTTTTTAACCAGGGCAGAAACGTAGTCGTTTCTGAACAGAACAGTTTCTGTGGGCAGAGAAAGCGCTAGTGAGACACAATCACTTCCAGGTTACCTAAGAAAGAAATGCCAGTGTGTCCCCTGACCCATTGGGGCGGGAAAGGCCGGCCCATTACAATTTCAAAAGGTGACAGTTTAGTAGTTGAAGATGGGGTCATTCTTATTTCTGTGAGTACTGCCAGGAGAACAACAGTCTAATTTCGGCCTGTATCAATGCAGGCTTTAGTAACACATTCCTTAATGGTTCTGTTCATTCTTTCTACCAGTCCAGCTGACTGTGAGCGATAGGGAATATTAAAATGCCAATCAATTGCTAAGCTTTTAGCCAAAAGTTGTGTTATTTTAGAAGCAAGATGTGTGCTGTTATCACTTTCAATCACACTAGGAATCCAAAATCTAGAGATGATCTCTTTCATTAATATTTTTACAACTGCTTTAGCGTTCTCTGTCGCGCATGCAAATGATTCTGGCCACATACTGAATCTGTCAACTATAACTATAGGTATCTCAAATTTCCTACAGGTGGCATATAGTGTGAATTACCTTCACACATCTGACATGCACTTGTAAGTGCCACCAACTCTGCAGCTTGTGCAGATGTGTATGGTAATGATTTAGCTTCAACTATTTCATCAGGTAATCTTACAACCGCATATCCACATAAATACACATCAGAGGGTTTTCTATCTAAGTCAATAAAGTCTAGCAGATCACGCAGCGCTACTACAGCTGAATGCGGCTGAGAAGAAGGCTTAATGGTTAAGTTTTCTGTCACCGTGATTTCATATCCAGATCTACGTCGTGCTGTCATATCTTGTTTGTTGAGGTTATGTAAAATAGCTGTTACCTGATGTGAGTTGTACAGTAACAAAGTACATTACAGCACCGTTTTCTCAGCATCCTCGATCATCAGAGCCACTGCACTGCAAGCATGAGGGCAACCCTTGTGCTATGTTGTCTAAAGATTTGAAAAGATACGCAACAGGGTGATATCTGTCACCATGTTCCTGGGCTAGAATCCCCGCAGCCCCCAGCCTAAGCCAGGACATTGCAAACAACCACTGATTCTTTGTGGCAGTCTTGCTCAGTCAGTCCCGTGACAAGGATGTCATCTGCGTATTGAAGGATGCAGGTTGTTTCTGGAAAGTGTATATCGGCCCAAGTTCTGTGCACTACAGCGAAGAATACGGTTAGCGAGTCAACAAAACCCTGAGGAAAACGGGTCCAGGTGAATTGACGTCACCTATAGGTAAACGCAAAAAGCAGCTGCGTTTCTGAGGCCAAAGGGCCACTGAAAAAGGCAGAACAAAGTTCAATAACAGTAAAAAATCTGTGAGTTGCTGGTATAGAGTTAACAATGGTAGCTACATCGGGCACCGATGGAGCTAACGGAATAACTATTTTAGTAATTTCTCGAGTTAGTAATAATCTTGAGTTAGCCTCCAGCATTTTTTATCCGCATTCAAATCTGGATTAATCGGTGTGTTATAAGGTGAATGTGTCTCAATCAAAACACTTTGTGACAATAAATTGTGAATAACTGGAGCAATGCCAACATTCTTCTCTTATGACAATGGATATTGTCGGATTTTTGTTCAATATAAAAATTAATATTTTCACTATAATTCACTATAGTTCACTTTTTTTATGAAAAAGTTAACAATTTATTTCATGAAATTATGGTTATAAATATGAAATGGAATATTTTAATAAAAAAACGTATAAAAAATTTATTTTTTTCAAATCATTGTCATCACGTTTTGTCTTTTTGATTTTGTCAATTTTTGATTTTTTTTTTTTTACAGTTTTTCTTATGAAATAATGCCTTTCAATATGAAAATTAATATTTTACCAATTAATTTCATATTTATATATGAGTCATATTTATGTCAAAACATGGTTTATCATGATATCTTTTTCGTTCACTTATTGCACATTTATTGATTTTTAGTGAAATAATGATTATAAATATGACCATTTATATTTTCACAATAACTTGTAAAAACTTGATTTGTTATTTCATGTTTTTCATGAAATAATTCTGATGAATATGAGATTTTGTAATTTTACCAGTTAATTTCATATTTTTATTTTTTTTTAAGTTATATTTTTCTAAGACCATGGTTTTTATTGTAAGTTTTTTGCCTGCATATTTTACTTTTTTAATGTTTTTTTCATTACATGATGCTTATAAATATGAACATTTATTTTTTTACAATAACTATCACATTTTCAATGAAAATGTCATATGTATTTGTCAAAATATAATTTGTATGGTCACTTTTTTGTTTTTTGTTTCTTAATGGCAATTTTTTAAAGGTTTTCCATGAACATATGCTTCTGAATATAAAAACGCATATTTTTTTAATCAGACTATCATATTTTGTTATATAAAAAATCATACTTTTGTCAACCCATGGTTTGTCATGTAAATGTTTTTAGTTTACAGATTGCACTTTTTAACATTTTTTCATTTAATTGTGCTTATGAATATGAATATTCATGTTTTTACAATAACAAATTTTATGAAAAACGTTATATTTCTGTCTAAAAATATTTTGTCACCATTTCATGCGCTTATTGCACTTTTTAATAGTTTTTAATGAAATTATGCTAATGTATATGAAAATTCATATTTTCACAATAACTCATATGTTTATGATAAAGGTGAACTGATATATATATATATTTAATTATGATTATGAATATGAAATGTAATATTTTAATAAAAACAATAAATATTTTATAAAAGAATGTCAAATTTTTTTCAAACCATTGTTTGGCATCATGTTTTGCATTGATTTTTTGCACTTTTAACGGTTTTTAGTTAAATGATGCTTATGAATATAAAAGGTCATAATTTTACATTATATTGTAAAAACTTGATTTGTCAAGTTTTTTGCACTTTTTTTTTTTATTTTTTTTTTTTTATTACAGTTTTTCATGAAATGATTCCTTTCAATATTAAAATTTATATTTTACCTATTAATTTTATATTTATATGAGAAAAGTCTTCTTCTTCTTCTTTCAGCTGCTCCCATTAGGGGTCGCCACAGTGGATCATCCGTCTCCATACCACCCTGTCCTCTACATCTGCCTCTTTCACACCAACTACCTGCATGTCTTTCCTCACCACATCTATGAACCTCCTCCTTGGCCTTCCTCTTTTCCTCCTTCCTGGTGGCTCCATCCTCAGCGTTCTTCTACCAATATAATTCATGTCCCTCCCCTGCACATGTCCAAACCATCTCAATCTCGCCTCCCTCACCTTGTCACCAAAACGTCCAACATGCGCTGTCCCTCTAATAAATTCATTTCTAATCTTGTCCATCCTCGTCACTCCCAACGAAAACCTTAACATCTTCAGCTCTGCTACCTCCAGCTCCACCTCCTGTCTTCTACTCCATGCCACTGTCTCTAATCCATACAACATCGCAGGTCTCACCACAGTCCTATTAACTTTTCCTTTCATTCTTCCAGATACTCTTCTATCACAAAGCACTCCTGCCACTTTTCTCCACCCACTCCACCCTGCCTGCACTCTCTTCTTTACTTCCCTAACACACTCTCCATTACTTTGCACTGTTGACCCCAGGTACCTGAACTCCACCACCTTCTCCACCTCTTCCCCCTGCAACCGCACCACTCCACTGCATTCGTTTTCATTTACGCACATGTACTCTGTCTTACTCCTACTGACTTTCATTCCCCTTTTCTCCAGCGCATACCTCCACCTCTCCAGGCTCTACTCAACCTGCTTACTACTCTCACCACAAATTACAATATCATCCGCAAACATCATAGTCCAGGGAGATTCCTGTCTGACTTCGTCCATCACCACTGCAAACAGGAAAGGGCTCAGGGCCGATCCTTGATGCAGTCCAACCTTCACCTTGAACCAGTCTGTCGTTCCTACTGCACACTTCACTGCTGTCACACTGTCCTAAAACATGTCCTGCACCACCCTCACATACTTCTCTGACACACCTGACTTCCTCATACAATACCACAACTCCTCTCTTGGCACCCTGTAGTACGCTTTCTCTAAATCCACAAATACACAATGCAATTTCTTCTGTCCTTCTCTTTACTTCTCCATCAAAATTCTTAAAGCAAATAATGCGTCTGTGGTGCTCTTCCTTGGCATGAAACCATACTGTTGCTCACAAATGGTCACCTCTTCTCTCAGCCTGGCTTCCACTACTCTTTCCCATAACTTCATGGTGTGACTGATCAACTTAATTCCCCTGTAGTTACTGCAAGACAGCACATCTCCCTCATGCTTTTATTTTATTTTTTCAATTCTTTTTATTAAAAAAATCAACAATCACAGATACAAAAATGTAAACAGAAATTCTCCATTTTTCATTTTTAAACAACAAAGAGCAAACACCCCCACCCCCCAAAACACAAACAAACCCCCAGACAAAGACACACACACATGCGCACGCACACCCTCCCCCCCCATCCCCCTGTTTAAACAATTGAAGAAACAAAAAACAAAAGAAAGGTTATGTATACAGTCCAATTTTGACCGATTTAGATCTTTAATCAGGTAACACCCATAGTCTCCTAAAATAAGAAATAACAGGTTGCCACTTGCAAAAAAAGATGTCAGTAGAACCCCTCAGTGTATATTTTATTTTCTCCAACTTAAGAAAAACATCAAATCTTTAAACCACAGAGAGACGGAGGGACATCCTATTGCTTTTCAGTGCAGAAGTATGCAACGTCTGGCCAACAAAGATGAGAAGGCTAAAAAATCTTTGTGTACAGAACTCAGTGATACCGACTTATTGGTAACCCCAAATATAGCGATCAGTGGGCATGGCTTCAATTGCACCTCAAATATGGAGGACATAATGCCGAAAAAACCTGTCCAGAATGCATGTAATGTTAGGCACAGAAAAAACATATGACTTAAATGACAGGGGGAAGCATGACATCTGTCACATCTGTCCTCAACCCCAGGATAGATTTTTGCCTGTTTAGACTTAGAAAGATGAATTCTGTACAAAACCTTAAACTGAATTAGACTGAGGCGGGCACAGGAAGTGGTAGACCATACCCTATCTACGGCCTTCTCCCACCGTTCGTCGCCAAACTGCAGCCCTAACTCCTCCTCCCAAGCTGTCCTGGTTTTATCTGTATTACAGCTATTGAGAGATAAAATGAAACTGTATATCCAGGAAATCAAACTATGCTAGTGTGGAGTAAACATGACTAAACTCTCCCAAGGTTGCTTTGGGGGTACAGAGGGAAAATTGGGAAGGCATTTAGATACAAAGCTGTGGACTTGGAGATATCGAAAAAAAATGAGCTGTAGGCAGCCCATACTCCAAGGACAGGCTGGTGAAACTTCTAAAGATGCCATCTTTGTACAAATTATAAAGTTGCTTGATGCCTTTTTCGTGTCATAGTGAGAAAGCTGAATCTAAAAGTGACGGGGGAAACAAATGATTTTTATTCAAGGGACTCAGTGCTGATAGAGCCCTAAATTTAAACCAAGTCTTAAGTGTGTTCAGTACGACTGGATTGTCAGTATATCGAGATGGTTTGATCGGAAAAGGTGAGCAAAGCAGAGCAGATACAGAGGATGATCTACAAGACAGAAGCTCTAGATTGCACCAAGTGGATTCTGTTGAATTGGTCCAGAAGTTTAGTTTTTGGATATGTGCAGCCCAGTAATTTATTTGAAAATTGGGCAAAGCAAGCCCACCACAGAGCCTACATCTCTGCAATAAACTCTTACGGATTCTGGGCGGTTTTCCACTCCAAAGAAAAGAATTAATAATTCTATCTAAAGATTTAAAAAAATACTTAGGTTAAAATAGTCGAAGCGATTGAAAAAAATAAAGAAACTTGGGCAGAACGTTCATTTTAACTACATTGATTTTTCCCGTTAAAGACAGAGGCAGACTGCTCCACCTCTGAAAATCCAACTTCATGTCTGCCACAAGCAGAGCAAGATTGGCATGAAAAAGTTTGGGTAAGGAACGGGTCACCGTAATACCAAGGTATTAAAGCCTGAACTGTTGAATTTGAATGGCAGATTTAGACGCTGAAGTTGTAGAGCGGTATTGTTTACCGGATAACACTCACTCTTATGGAAATTTTGTTTGTATCCCAAAAAAGAGCCAAAATCATCCAAGATAGATGACAGGAACAGAGTCTGCAGGATCAGTCACATATAGGAACCAAATCATCAGCATATAAGGATACCTTATATTCCGCCCCTTGCGAGTTATACCCTTAAAGGCTAATGAGGATTTAAGTGTAATGGATAATGGCTCAATAGCAAGGGCGAATAGCAGTGGCGACAGTGGGCACCCCTGCTGGGGCTCACGCCCGAGTTTCAAGAAAAATATGTTAATCAACCTTATCTAGCGTGTGTTATAATCAAACTAATATTAATCCAACAAAATTAACCTAATAATCAATGTAGAACTTATTAGATACAATAGAAGTAGTTTGATAAAACCTTTTTAACCTATATGGTAATCAAGCCTCTATTTACACCAAGTAAAATAGTAATAATAAAGCATTTATGTGTGTGAGTAAAATAGAGTCTGACTGATGTTATAAGTGTGTTGAATAGACAAAGAACAAAGACAGCATTGAGGGAGTTTAAGCATGTTTATTGGGATAAAAAAGCTTGTGGGCTTCTGCAGCTGCAGAAGACATGAAGGAGTATTTTGGCTCAGAGTCAGGCGAGGGCATAGGAGCACGGTAACCTGGCAAAGCGACTGGCGAAGTAGGAGAATAATCAGTGGGAGACCAGCATGAGGGATAGGGAGAAAACTGTGGTATTGTTTCAGGGAAGCAGGTGCCATCGCCGAAGTCGTCATCATAAGTTTGGGTCTGTTGATTGAAGGTAGCAGAGAGTTCAGGTGAGGTCTGTGTGCTCATGTCACGCGTAGAGGTGCTCTGCACGAGGAGGCAGACAGGGATTCTCTGGAACAGTTGGGCTAGAGAGCTGTTCGATAAATCGAGCAATCTCAGTAGCAAGTGAGGAGAGCTGGAATTGGCGGTATTGTCTGCGAAGACCACTCTTAGGAAATGTTCCAGAACGTCTGCGTGATGGAGCTGAGCAAAAGAGACCAACAGAGATAAGATGTTAAACAGGGTAAAATCACGGCGACAAAAGCATAAACTGCTAGGCGCAGGCAAGAGTAACACACATTCAAGAGAAGATTCTACACACTATGTAACAATCAGTTCAGGATGCACAAATAAAGTATAACCTGGGCACTTGCAATTATCAAATTAGAGTAACATAATCAAGCACATGTAAACAGGAAATCTAATACACTGATATAGCTAAAATTCAATAAAATAGGATAGCAAGTAGCATTATAGAAGGATAAAAGCATAACACTTACCCATTGCAGATGCAGGGAGAAAAGGCCGCAAAAATGGTTGTTCACACTTGAAAGACTGAAGCAACGTATGGTTGGATTTAGAGAAAATAAGGCTTTATACTCACTAATTTTTTTAAATATAAAACCAGACAAAGGCCGAAAATAAGTGGAATTAAAAAAAGCAGGAACTGCAAATATGGTATTGTATGGGATGAATGAACACCAAGGCCAAAGATAAGGGGAATTAAAAAAAAGAGGGCAAAGTCAGACAATAAGGGGAATTACTCAAGATGAAGAAATAAGAAACAAAACAGAAAGATACGGTGTCTACAGGGTGTAAATACGAGCGCGAGCAGACAGTAGGTGTGCTTTATCATTTTGGTGTGCTCTATCATTTTTTATGTGCTGTTCATTTTGATGTGAAGTACCCACTTTCTATTGAGCTCATTGGAACGTGCATGAAATAAAGAAGTTTTGCTTTTACTCATCCAAGACTGAGGATCCTTCATTGGCGGTTTGTGTCTATTATATTTGATTTTTCCTACATTAGCTGTGCATTATTGGGAATCCTCCAAGCAAAGAATTCACCCTCGATGTGTCGCCTCAGAGACGGGCTCTGAGTTCCGACACGAGACTGAAATAATCAGAGCTAATATTATTCGTACAAACACTGGCTTGCGGAGATTTATAAAGGAGGCGGATCCAGGAGACAAATGTATCAGCAAACCCAAATTTCTTTAATATTGTAAACAGGTATTCGCACTCGACTCCTCCAATGAGACTACAACCTCAGGAAAAGGAGATGACTGCTTAGAGTAAATTATATTGAAAAGTGTACGAGTGTTAAAAAATGAATGTCGCCCTTTTATGAATCCAGTCTGCACCATAGATATGATACGTGGTAGTACATTTTCTAACCGGGACGCAATCACTTTCGCTAGCACTTTTACATCGGCATTCAGCAGCGACAGCAGTCTGTACGACCCGCACAGGTTGGGATCCTTGCCCATCTTTAAGAGAAGGGCTATTGAGGCCTGATTGAAAGTGGGAGGTAGCACGCCCTGATCCAGAGATTCATTGAACACACCAAGGAGCAGCAATCCCAACAACAGACATTAAGTTTTCAGGATCACTTACACTTTGATTCCCGGGCTTTGGTATAGGCTGTAGAGTGCGATGTGACCTGTCCAGAACCGGCTCCTTTTCCAGATTCCGTGCCTCCTTCAACAGCGCGGCAACACTCACGGTAGTGGAGCTATTGGGACCCTCAGGAACACCAATTATCCGGACATTATTGTGCCGTGATCTAGCTTCCAGATCTTCGCATTTGGTCACCAGCTTATTGAACTCAGCAGTGAGACGGTGTATGTCACGTTGCATTACAGCGATATCATCAGTGCAAACAGAAAGTGAACGCTCTATCTCAACCACGGTGCCCTTTAGTTTCCACACCGCAGCCTCACTCGCAGCTCTATCGCTGGACAGCTGCGCCTTCACCGCCTGCAGCTCCGACTTTATTGTCAGTAAATCGTTTCCCAAAGTACGTTCCAATGCACGTAGCTCGGCCTTAAATACCTCGATGATTTCGGACTTCAAAGAGGACAGCAGCTCCGACTTTAATGAGTCAATATCAGCCTTAGAAGCTGCCTGTGAAAAGATGGGCCCTTCACACGGAGGTGAATCACGAGAAGGTGAGGCCGCAACTGTTGCACCAGGCCGCAGCTGTGACTGAGTTGTGCTACAGGTCTTAGAAGTTTTACCAGACATCATAACTACCTCTAGATTCAAATATACAAACAACGAGGGTAAACCGATCGATTGAGAGCAAAAATAAAAGTGAAAAGCTCGAAATAATAATTATAACAATAATCCACCGGAGCCCTCTAACACCACGTCCTACTCCATGACAAGCTCGAAAGCGCCCCCAAACCATGGTTATAATGTAGGTTTTTTGCTTACAAATTGCACTTTTTTACTGTTTTCCATTAAATGATGCTTATGAATATGACAATTCATATTTTGTCATACTATCACATTTTTTAAGAAAATGTCATCTTTTTTGTCAAAAACATGATTTGCACGGTCACTTTTTTGTTTTTGTTTCAGTTATAGCCCTTTTTCAAAGGTTTTCCATGATCATATGATTTATATTTTCACAATTACTCATATTTTTATGGTAAAGGTTAACATTTTTATAAAATTATGATTATGAATAGGAATTATATATTTTAATAAAACAATCCAGCTTTTATTTAAAAAAGGTAATTTTTTTTCAAACCATTGTTTGTCATATCACCTTTTGCGTAGAAATTTTGCACTTGTAATAGTTTTTAGTTAAATGATGCTAATGAATATGAAGTCATATTTTTCACAATACATTTTAAAAACTTGATTTGTCATATCACATTTCTTTATTAAATTATTTCACTTTTTAACAGTTTTTTATTAAATTATTCCTATATATATAAAAACTTCATATTTAAAAAAATGTATTTCATATTCATATGAAAAAAAGTCATATTTTTGCCAAAATGATTATCATGAATTCTTTTCCGTTCACTTGTTGCACTTTTTTCAACTGTTTTTCATGAAAATATGCTTCTTTATATAAAAATTTTAATTTTACTAATTAATTGCATATTTATGTAAAATGTCATTATTTTGTCAAACCATGGTTTGTCATGTGAAAGTTGTTAGTTTATGTATTGCACTTTTTAATGTTTTTTAATTAAATTATGCTTATGAATATAAAAATTTATATTTTCACAATAACTCCATATTTTTATGAAAAAGTTAATATTTTTTATGAAATTATGGTTTTGAATATGAAATGTAATATTTCAGTAAAACCAAATTTTTTTTTTATAAAAGAAAGTCAGATTTGTTTCAATCCATTGTTTGTCATAACAGTTGTTGTGATGAACATTTGCACATTTGTGCGCTAAAGCTGTTTCCTGTTTGGTAAAAGAATTCCTAATCTTCTCAAAAAACTTTTTTAGCAGTTATTTCATGTTCTCCAAAACATCATGACACCGTTGTTTCTCAGTGCTTTTTCAATATGTCTATAAGCAGTATTATCAGGTAAACATAGCAGTTTCTTCTCTCGGAATGATGTGTTCAAAGAGAATAAGGAAAATTCGGAGTGTAATTACAACTATGCACATATTGTTATAGAATTAGAGAAGCTATTGTTATAATTGTTATAGAAGCTAAACATAACAGTCGAGTGAGTCAGATCTTCACCCTGGAGGTGGCCCCCTTTCTACTTTAAAGAAAGGATCTATTTATGGGCTCTTAACTATTTTAGACCTGAATACTCACTTAGGTAGGCTTCTTAGGCCAACAGACCAATTAGTGCACAGATTAAGGGGGTGTTGTTTAGATAATCAGATAGTCAGATAATTACAGCTAGAACAGTTTCTGTGGGCAGAGAAAGCGCTAGTGAGACACAATCACTTCCAGGTTACCTAAGACAGAAATTCCAGTGTCCCCCCCTGACCCATGGGGTCGGGAAAGGCCGGCCCATTCGAATTTTAAAAGGTGACAGTTTAGTAGTTGAAGATGGGGTCATTCTCATTTCTGTGAGTACTGCCAGGAGAGCAACAGTCCAATTTCAGCCTGTTTCAATGCAGGCTTCACCAACACTATTAAAGCTATTTTAGGCAGAGCAGTTTTTACATCTACATCTCTAATGATACCGGCAGAATCTGATTTACATTGTTTAGAAGCCCATTACTTTATGTCCTTTTCAGTAGGCTGACTCTGAAGTTATTTAGGTTAATATCTGGTATATTGGAGATATGTGTCATCATTGGGATCTCAGGATTTGTATGTCTTCTTCTTCTTCTTCTGGCTGCTCCCATTAGGGGTCGCCACAGCGGATCATCCGTCTCCATACCACCCTGTCCTCTACATCTGCCTCTTTCACACCAACTACCTGCATGTCTTCCCTCACCACATCCATGAACCTCCTCCTTGGCCTTCCTCTTTTCCTCCTACCTGGTGGCTTCATCCTCAGCATTCTTCTACCAATATAATTCATGTCCCTCCTCTGCACATGTCCAAACCATCTCAATCTCGCCTCCCTCACCTTGTCACCAAAACAACCTACATGCGCTGTCCCTCTAATAAACTCATTTCTAATCTTGTCCATCCTCGTCACTCCTAACGAAAACCTTAACATCTTCAGCTCTGCTACCTCCAGCTCCACCTCCTGTCTTTTACTCAATGCCACTGTCTCTAATCCATACAACATCGCAGGTCTCACCACAGTCCTATAAACTTTCCCTTTCATTCTTGCAGATACCCTATCACAAATCACTCCTGTCACTCTTCTCCACCCACTCCACCCTGCCTGCACTCTTTTCTTTACTTCTCTAAAACACTCTCCATTACTTTGCACTGTTGACCCCAGGTACCTGAACTCCTCCACCTTCTCCACCTCTTCTCCCTGCAACCGCATCACTCCACTGCCCTCCCTCTTATTCACACACATGTATTCTGTCTTACTCCTACTGACTTTCATTCCCCTTCTCTCCAGTGCATATCTCCCCCTCTCCAGACTCTTCTCAACCTGCTCACTACTCTCACCACAAATCACAATATCATCCGCAAACATCATAGTCCAGGGAGACTCCTGTCTGACCTCGTCCGTCAACCTGTCCATCACCACTGCAAACAGGAAAGGACCGATCCTTGATGCAGTCCATCCTTCACCCCGAACCAGTCTGTCGTACCTACTGCACACTTCACTGCCGTCACACTGTCCTAATACATGTCCTGCACCACCCTCACATACTTCTCTGACACACCTGACTTCCTCATACAATACCACAAATCCTCTCTTGGCACCCTGTCATACGCCTTCTCTAAATCCACAAATACACAATGCAATTCCTTCTGCCCTTCTCTATACTTCTCCATCAACATCCTCAAAGCAAATAAGGCATCTGTTGTGGTCTTCCTCGGCATAAAACCATACTGTTGCTCACAGATGGTCACCTCTTCTCTCAGCCTGGCTTGCACTACTCTTTCCCATAACTTCATGGTGTGACTAATCAACTTAATTCCCCTGTAGTTACTGCAGGTGTGCAAATCTCCCTTATGCTTAAAGATCAGTACCAGTACACTTCTTTTCCATTCCTCAGGCATCCTCTCACCTTCCAGAATCCTGTTAAACAATCTGGTTAAAAACTCCACTGCCATCTCTCCTAAACATCTCCATGCTTCTACCGGTATGTCATCTGGTCCAACTGACTTTCCACTCTTCATCCTCTTAATCACTGCTCTCACTTCCTCCTTACTAATCCTATCTACATCCTGCTTTACCAACTCAACATCATCCAACCTTCTCTCGTTCTGATTTTCCACATTCATCAGCTGCTCAAAATACTCCCTCCACCTTCTCAACACACTCTCCTCACTAGTCAACACATTTCCCTATCCATTCTTTACTGCTCTAACTTGCAGTACATCCTTCCCAGCTCGGTCCCTCTGCCTGGCCAATCGGTACAAATCCTTTTCTCCTTCCTTAGTGTCCAACCTCTCGTACAGCTCCTCATATACCTTTTCCTTGGCTTTCGCCACATCCCTCTTTACCTGCTGCCGCATCTCCTTGTACTCCTGCCTACTTTTCTCATCACTCTGTCTATCCCACTTCTGTTTTGCCAACCTCTTTCTCCTTATGCTCTCCTGCACTTCCTCATTCCACCACCACGTCTCCTTGTCTTCCTTTCAATTTCCAGATGTCACACCAAGTACTTTTCTAGCTGCCTCCCTCATCACTCCTGCAGTAGTTTCCCAATCATCCAACACCTCTTCAACAGCACCGAGCCTTTGTCTGACCTCTTCCCTGAACCTCACACTACACTCTTCCTCCTTCAGTTTCCACCATCTTATTCTTCTTTCAGTCCTCACTCTCCACCTCTTCTTCTTCACCTCCAAAACCATCCTACAGACCACCATCTGATGCTGTCTAGCTTCACTGTCCCCCGCCAACACCTTACAGTCTCCAATCTCCTTCAGGTTGCATCTCCTGCATAGCACATAGTCCACCTGTGTGCACCTTCCCCCACTCTTATACGTCACCCTATGATCCTCCTTCTTCTTAAAATGTGTTCACCACTGCCATTTCCATCCTTTTAGCAAAATCTACCACCATCTGCCCTTCCACATTCCTCTCCTTAAGGCCATACCTACCCATTACCTCCTCATCACCTCTGTTCCCTTCACCTACATGCCCATTAAAGTCTGCCCCAATCACCAATCGTTCTTTCCTAGGTACACCATCTACCACTTCATCTAATTCACTCAAGAATTTTTCCTTCTCCTCCATCTCACAGCCGACTTGTGGAGCATAGGCACTGATGACATTTATCATCATCCCTTCAACTTCCACCTTCACGATCTTCACCCTATCAGAAACTCTCTTCACCTCCACTACACTCTTACTGTACTCTTCCTTCAGAATCACCCCTACACCATTTCTCTTTCCATCCACACCATGATAGAACAGTTTCAACCCACCTCCAATGTTCCTGGCCTTACTCCCTTTCCACTTGGTCTCCTGAACACACAACATATCTACCTGTCACCCGGGCCTCGACCGATCCGGTATGAAATTCTCATTTGTGATCCGCATATTTGATTTGGCACGTTTTACGCTGGATGCCCTTCCTAACGAAACCCTCCCCATTTACCCGGGCTTGGGACCGGCACTAATAGTGCACTGGCTTGTGCATCCATAATGGCTGGGTTATCTCAGGATTTGTATGTACTGTGTCCAAATTTACTGGTTGTTTTGCTGCTTCCTTAGCTACTTTATCCGCTAACAAATTTCCTCCGAATCACCTGCGGCATGTCCTTTCACCTTAACTATGGCCACTTTGGCAGGGAGTTGAACAGCATTTAAGAGGTCGCCTATGAGATTAAAATGTGCTATGGGCTTTCCATCAGCTGTTTTGAAGTGTCTTTGCTTCCATGTTTAGGCAAAATCATGCACAACACCATAAGCATACTTAGAATCAGTGTATATAGTCACTACTTTACCTTCAGACATCTGACATGCACTTGTAAGTGCCACTAACTCTGCAGCTTGTGCAGTTGTGTATGGTAATGATTTAGCTTCAACTATTTCATCAGGTAATTTTACAACCGCATATCCACATAAATACACATCCGAGGGTTTTGAACATGATCTATCTACATATAGGAAATCCCCCTCTTCCAGGGCCGTATCTAAAAGATCAGGCCTACAAGAGGTCTCTTGTTCAATGTGTTTAAGGCAACCGTGTGCATCGTCAAAACCATGTAAGTCAATAAAGTCTAGCAGATCACGCAGCGCTACTACAGCTGAATGCGGCTGAAAAGAAGGCTTAAGTTTTCTGTCGCCAAGAGCATGATTTCATAACCAGATCTACGTCGTGCTGTCATATCTTGTGTGTTGAGGTTATGTAAAATAGCTGTTACCTGATGTGAGGTGTACAGTATCAAAGGATGTGACAGCACCATTTTCTCAGCATCCCAGTCAGGTCCATCAGATCCGCAGCAGCCACTGCACTGCAAGCATGAGGTCAACCCTTGTGCTATGTTGTCTAAAGACTTGGAAAGATACACAACAGGGCGATAGCTGTCACCATGTTCCTGGGCTAGAAATCCCCACAGCCGTAACACCACGTTCGTACACATAAAGGTGAAAAGGCTTAGCATAATGCAAAAGACCTAGAGCTGGTGCAGACTGTATAGCCTTCTTGAGGGCAGTAAAACTGTCTGTCATTTCACGAGTCCACAGAATGAGATGTGATGGAGGAGCTTTGTGATCAATAGCACTACGCAAAACTTTATCATGCTATGCGCACTTGTTTCTAATCCTGTCCACCCTCGTCACTCCCAACGAAAACCTCAAAACCTCATTGAGTCTTTTACTCAATGCCACTTTGTCTAAACCATACAACATCGCAGGTCTCACCACAGTCCTATAAACTTTCTCTTTCACTCTTGCAGATACTCTTCTACCACAAATCACTCCTGCCACTCTTCTCCACCCACTCCACCCTGCCTGCACTCTTTTCTTCACTTCTCTAACACACTGTTTACCCTAGGTACCTGAACTCCCTAACCTATTCCATCTCTTCTCCCTGCAACCGCACCACTTCACTGCCCTCCTTCTCATTCACACACATGTACGCTGTTTTACCCCTACTGACTTTCATTCCTCTTCTCCTCAGCGCGTACCTCTACCTTTCCAGGCTCTTCTCAACCTGCTACCTACTCTCACCACAAATTACAATATCATTCACAAACATGATAGTCCATGGAGACTCCTGTCTGACCTCGTCCGTCAACCTGTCCATCACCACTGCAAACAGGAAAGGGCTCAGGGCCGATCCTTGATGCAGTCCAAACTCCACCTTGAATCAGTCTGTCGTTCCTATTGCACACTTTACTGCTGTAACACTGTCCTCATACATGTCCTGCACCACCCTCACATACTTCTCTGACACACCTGACTTCCCAATACAATACCACAACTCCACTTTTGGCACCCTGTCGTATGCTTTCTCTAAATCTACAAACACACAATGCAACTCCTTTTGACCTTCTCTATACTTCTCCATCAACATTCTTAAAGCAAATAATGCGTCTGTGGTGCTCTTCCTCGGCATGAAACGGTACAGTTGCTCATAGATGGTCACCTCTTCTCTCAAAATGGCTTCCACTACTCTTTCGCATAACTTCATGGTGTGACTGATCAACTTAATTCCCCTGTAGTTACTGCAGGTCAGCACATCTCCCTTGTTCTTAAAGATTGGTACCAGCACACTCCTTCTCCATTCCTCAGGCATCCTCTCACCTTACAAAATTCTGTTAAACAATCTTGTTAAAAACTCCACTGCCATCTCACCTAAACATCTCCATGCTTCTACCGGTATGTATTCTGGTCCAACCGACTTTCCACTCTTCATCCTCTTAATTGCTGCTCTCACTTCCTCCTTATTTCCTATCCACTTCCTGCTTCAACAACTCCACACCACCCAACCATCTCACACCACCCAACCTCTCTCTTATTTTCCTCATTCATCAGCTGCTCAAAATACTCCCTTCATCTTCTCAACACACTCTCCTCACTTAGTCAGCACATTTCTATCTCCATCCTTTATTGCTCTAACTTGCAGCACATCCTTTTCAGCTTAGTCTCTCTGCCTGGCCAATCGGTTCAAATCCTTTTCTTTTTCCTTAGTGTCCAACCTCTCATACAGCTTCTCATATGCCTTTTCCTTGGCTTTCGCCACATCCCTCTTTACCTGCTGCCGCATCTAATTGTACTCCTGTCTACTTTTCTCTTCACTCTGTCGATCCCAATTCTGTTTTGCCAACCTCTTTCTCCTTATGCTTTCCTGCATTTCCTCATTTCACCACCACATCATTTTGTCTTCCTTCCTATTTCCAGATGTCACACGAAGTACCTTTCTTGCTGTCTTTCTTATCACTTCTGCATTAGTTGCCCAATCATCCAGCACCTCTTCACCACCACTGAGCCCCTGTCTGAACTCTTCTCTGAATCTCTCACTAAATTCTTCCTCCTTCAGTTTCCACCATCTTATTCTTCTTTCAGTCCTCTACACTGTCCCCTGCCAACACCTTACAGTCTCCAATCTCCTTCAGGTTGCATCTCCTACATAGAACATGGTCCACCTGTGTGCACCTTCCTCCACTCTTATAAGTCACCCAATGATCCTCCTTCTTCTAAAAATAAGTGTTTACCACTGCTATTTCCATCCTTTTAGCAAAATCTACCACCATCTGCCCTTCCACATCCCTCAGTGCTAATTTTTTCCCCCTGATCATTTTTGTCTTAAGGGGAGCTACATCATCCAGAACAGTGGTCCCCAACCCCCGGGTCGCGGACCGGCACTGGTCCGTGGGTCAATTGGTACCGGGCCGCACAAAAAGAATACATAACTTACAGTATTTCTGTTTTATTTATTATCTGATTCTGAACGATGTTTTATTTTGGATATTTACCGGTTTCTCTCCACCACATCTGTCTATGACTCACTCTTGATGCATGTTAAGATGCTTGCCTCGGTCACATGTCTTACCTCCATCCGCTACCTTCTTAAAGGGGCTGCTCAGTCCACTAACACATAATACATTACCACTAAATTCAAACCCCCAAGCTAGCAAAATAAACGAAAAACAACACAGTGGATTCACGTTAATTATTGTATTTAGAAAATATCAGTTTTTTTGCTGGTTTCATTTCATTTCATTTAACAGTAAGGGGGGGGGGACAATAAATATAAAATTTCTCATAAGCAATTTTTGAAGGGGACACAAATAATACAGTCAAATTGTACTTATAAAGACACAGTGTCCCCACAGTGAAAAACTTTGCTTTTATCATTATTATTGAAGCATGAAGACTGTGTCATTATGGTTATTTTCAAAGTTTTTCTCAGGTTCAATGACAAAGCAAAACAAGGAATAAAAAAAAGTTTATAATTTTATTTAAAATTAAGACTTAAGAACAGAATAGAAATTGATTATAACAAAAAAATACAGTGGGGTCATTTCGGACGTAGCACAGTGCTCATTTAGTAAATGCACAGCTAAACAATATGCTAATTGTGGCCGTTAATGTTAAGTTAACATTATGCCAAGTCGTCCAAAATAAAACAATGCATGGGAAAGGGCTTTGGCCTGTTAGCTGCAGTGCACTATGCAACATTATCTATTGTAAATAAGCTAACGTTATCTGGATAAGTCATTTTTTAATCGCTAATATAGCAGATTCATGGAAAATTACATCGGTAATCAGCATTTTTGCCGCAACTAATTTATGAATGAGTCTGCATCAACTACATTAAAAAGAATCGCTTTATGTGCGTCTTATATTTGGGTGCGCTTAATAGTCCGGAAATTACGGTATATATTTTTTTCAAACCATTGTTTGTCATCACGTTTTGCGTTGTTTTTTTGCACTTTTTTAGTTAAATGATGCTAATGAATATGAAAAGTCATATTTTTCACTATAAATTTTAAAAACTTTATTTGTCATATCACGTTTTTTTATTGAATTATTTCACCTTATTTTTATTTATTTATTTATTTATTTTATTTTTTATTTTTTTTACAGTTTTTCATTAAATTATACCTTGTATATAAAAAAATCCTATTTGACCAATTTTTTTCATATTCATATTAAAAAACTCTTATTTTTGCCAAACATGGTTATCATGAAACCTTTTTTGTTCACTTATTGCACTTTTTTCAATGGTTTTCCATGAAAATATGCTTCTGTATCTGAAAATTTGTTTCACTAATTATTTGCATATTTATGTAAAATGTCATAATTTTGTCAAACCATGGTTTGTCATGTAAAAGTTTTTCGTTTACGTATTGCACTTTTTAATGGTTTTTAATGAAATTATTCCTTTCGATATGAAAATTTATATTTTACCAATTAAAAGTCATATTTATGATCAAGCATGATATTTGACCATTATATGAATATGACCATTTATATTTTGACAATAACTTGTAAAAACTTGATTTCACGCTTTTCATTAAATTTTTGGACTTAACAGTTTTTCATGAAATTTGATGAATTTCAGATGAATATGAAAATGTTTATTTTACAAATTTTTTTTTTTAATAAAAATATGAAAAGTTTGATATATAAATTTATCTCACCCTATGGTTTTTAATGTAAGTTTTTTAATTACATATTTCACCTTTTGAACTTTGTTAAATGATCCTTATGAATAAGAAAATTTATATTTTCACAATAACACATTTTTAATGAAAAAGTGATATTTTTGTAAAAACTTGATTTGTATAGTCACTTTATAGTTTTGCGGTCACTTATGGCACTTTTTCAAAGGTTTTTCATGAACATATGATTTACAATTCACAATATCTCCTTTATGATGAAGGTGAAATGATATTTTTTTATGAAATTATGATTTTGAATATGAAATTTTATATTTTAATAAAAACAATAAATATTTTATAAAAGAAAGTCATTTGTTTCAAACCATTGTCATCGCGTTTTGCATTGAATTTTTCTACTTTCAACGGTTTTTAGTTAAATGATGCTTATGAATATGAAAAGTCATAATTTCACAATAACTCGTAAAAACGTATGTTTTTCATTGAATTTTTGCTTCTTTTTTTTTATAGTTTTTTAATGAAATTATTCCTTTCAATATAAACATTTATATTTTACCAATGAATTTTATATTTAACGATTTGTTTGTGAAACTATGCTTATAAATATGAACATTCATAAAAACTTGATTTGCCATTTCATGTTTTTCATTGAATTTGACACTTTTTAACAGTTTTTCATGAAATTATTCTGATGAATATGAGAATTTATATTTTACCAATTATTTATTATTAATTATATTAATTATTTATTATTATTATTATTATTATTATAATAAAAAATTATTATTATTTTTATTTGTAAAAAATATTTCTCGCTCAAACCATGGTTTTTCATGAAGTTTTTCGCTTACATATTGCACTTTTAAACTGTTTTCTAATAAATGATGCTTATAAATATATAATTATATATTTTTAATAAAAATGTCATTATTTTCAAACTGTTGTTAGTCATATATTTTGTGTTGAATTTTTGCACTTTTAATGGTTTTTAGTTTAATGATGCTAATGACTCATTTTTCACAATACATTTTAAAAACTTGATCTGTCAATCATGTTTTTTTATTGAATTATTTCACTTTTTTAACAGTTTTCAATAAATTATTCCTAAAAATTCATATTTTATCTATTAATTTCATATTTATAAGAGAGGTTTTATGTCAAAACATGGTTTATAATTAAATCTTTTTCGTTCATTGATTGCACTTTTAACGATTTTTAGTTAAATGATAAAAATGTACATTTGCACAATAATATAAAAAAATTACATATGAAAATTCATATTTGCACAATATTTTGTAAAAACTTGATTCCTCATTTCACGTTTTTTATAAAAAATTTTGCACTTTTTAACGGTTTTTCAATTAACAATTATTACATTTTTTATGGAAAAAGTCATATTTTTGTCAAAACGTGATTTTGACGATTTTTGTCAAAACGTGAAAAACATTTTTTGTTTTTCCTTCACTCAAGGCACGATTTTAAAGGTTTTCCATGATCATATGATTTATATTTTTACAATTACTCATTTTCATGGTAAAGGTTAATGTATTTAAAAATAAATAAATAATTACATTAATTAATTCATTCATTCATTTATTCATTAATAAAAATCGCTTTCTCTTCGTCCTAGATGCCTGAGACTTGCGGAATCGCATTTTCAGCGCCTAAGAAGCTCATTCTTGACAGAAAGTAGACGGCTTTGCCGAATACGAGTTGTTTGTTTGTTTTTGATTAATTATGACTTTCTAACCCATAACCTATTTTTGCAATAACTAAAATATTTATATGAAAAATGTTGTAGCGACTGGGGGATAAGAGGGACAAACTTATAATACAGACAAATTGAGTATATAGTTGGAAGCACAGTCTGCCCGCATTCTCCACCATTATATGTAGCGAATTTAGCTCTCAAAGAACAGGGAATATTTAAAAGTAATTATAACGGGTTAAAGTTACTCCTAAATATTTAAATTAAGTTGAATTGACGGTAATGGAATTAACATCACACTTATTGGTCTGTTCGTCCGGCGAACACAGTATAATTTTATATTACAGTGGAACCCGGTTATCTCGCCCTCGGTTACTTCGACAACCCTATTAAGTCGACGTTTTTTAAGTGGAACCGCCAAATTCTCGCTTTTTCTAAGCATTTTTTATCGGTTATGTCGCGGAACCCTAATATCTCGAGCACAAGGGGGGGAAAATTAGAAATTTTAACGTCAGTTATGTCGATCGGCGCTGTGCAGCCGCAGAAGAATTTGCGAAAGTGGCGGAAAAATCAAACCTTACAGATACTACAGGTGTTTGTATTGTATACTGGTGAATCTCTGCTGTTAGGAAGTGCACATATGCATTTTTTGTTAAATGTTATGCGATGAACGGGAGCGCGGCCCTCCCGGCTTCAACTCCTTACCGAGCGCGCGCGCGTCGCTCCTTACCGAGAGAGCCGTGCTCCTTACCGAGTGCGCGCGCGAGCAGGGTAAGGAGCACGGCTCTCTCGGTAAGGAGCGACGCGCGCGCGCTCAGTAAGGAGCACGGCTCTCTCGGTAAGGAGTTGAAGCCGGGAGCTTCAGAGAAAGCGGCCGAGAAAGCACCTGCCACGCCCCCTTCGGCCGTTCACATTTGAGACTTTTCTGCCCCTCGTTTTTGGTTTCGGGTTCAGTTTTGGATCTTCCGGGGTTTTTTTCCGGCTTCGCGCCGTGCCGCCGGTCGCGGTATTTTTTAATTTCCCTATTTTTTCCATTTACAAACTAACTCTCTCTCTCTCTCTCTCTCTCTCTCTCTCTCTCTCTCTCTCATCTCCCCCTCGGCATCGCGGACGTAAGTTTTTTCGGACACTTTGCTTTGTGTGTTTGTGCGGATTACTTCAGCCTGATGGTCATAAGTTTTCAGAAACTTAGTTACTGTTTATTTTTCTTTTTTTTCCACATGTGGACTAAATGTGAGACGGCACTGTGCAGCCGCTGTTTTTTTTTTTTTTTGAGCGATCTGTGTGTTTATAATGTTGGAGAATATAATAAAGGTTTGTATGGAGAATGGACGGTGGTTTGTATTGTATACTGGTAAATCTCTGCTGTTAGTAGGTGCACTTATGCCTTTTGTTGTTAACAAACGTATGTACATTTTTATAGCATGCCTTCATCAAACAAATCACGGCAACGCTGTTTTGTAAAAAACCCTCCAAAAACACGTGCATGCACATTCTCATTTATTAACGCACATCATGTACATAAAGAAATTTCAAGCACGTTAATATATTGCCGCCATTTTGATTTTTGTTTATCTCGATCATCGGTTATCTCGATGCTTTTTGGCGACCCCCTACGACATCGACATAACCGGGTTCCACTGTAATTCTATTAAAAAGGTGTCTTCCCGGCCGAGAAAGATGCAACAAAAAGAAATAAAGAAACTAAAAATGAAAATAAAAATAAACAAAAAGTTAAAAATAGGAAGAGGAGGAAGAGAAAGGAAAGGAAGAAAGGAAAGGCAGCTTAAACTTCAAATTAATCACATCCTAACTGAGAAATCGTCACGGAAATTTTAATTCGCCTTAATATTAAGGGGTTCAAACTTAACATGCATCTAAATTAGTTGGTAAACCGGTTACTTACATTGGCTTGAAGATGCGGTAGACAAAAGAAACTTGGACGAGTCGGTTAGGATGGAGTCAGGTGTTCTACCAGCTTCTCTTGAAGATCAGAGCAGTTGGTGTTCTTGAAGATAAAGCTTGCTGGAAGATCTCAATATAGATTTGAGATCTTGTTCCGAAGAGTCGCTGCTGGGCTGTTCGAAGCGTCCGACTCTCCGGGCCATCGGGCCCCCGGATCAAGTTTTTTAAATGTATTGTGAAAAATGAGTCATTAGCATCATTAAACTAAAAACCATTAAAAGTGCAAAAATTCAACACAAAACATATGAAAGGAGTAGATGTCGGAAAGGAGGAGTTGGGGGACATGGTAGATAAAGAAATGGCTGCCACTTCTGCTGCTATAGAGGAAGCTGTGAGGAGAATAGATGTCAGCACACTTATTCATCAAGTTTTAGACAAACGTTTCACGAGCATGGTATCCTATAGACATTATTGTGCCATGGGACATACTTATTTAAAAGGAAATCATCTGAAACTTTGTTAATGTTGATGAAAATTGAGTAAATATATAATAAATAAATGTCATATTAAAACAGGATGAAGGCACTGTAATCTAATAGTTACGGATGTCTTTCTTCTTCTCAATATTTAGCAACCTGAGAGGTACAAAATGCCATAGTACTGACTCTCACAAAAACCCAGAAGGATCCTACAAAGAAAGATTTTTTTTGGCTATGATAAAATAGAAGGCAGGAAAATTAGGGGTACTTAACAAACTGTTAAAAGAATGTATAAAATTGTATGTCATTTTTTGGGCATGTTCTACATCTGTGCTATGACTGATGTGCCATGCTGTTGGTCTGCCTGCAGGAGATGATGAATCAGGCCAGAAGAGACACTGAAGGAGTCAAGCTGGAAGTTAATGAGAGGTGTACATTATTCACTTCTTCAGAATTATTCTGAATTATGAATTATTTTGAATTATTATTTATTGCTCTCTTTGAATACAAATACATTTTGTCTTGTTTGCATTTCAAACCTTTTTAACAATGAAATTCGGTCACGTACATTTTTAACAGTTAGGGATTAAAATTGAATTTGGATGTTGGTGGAACTGAGTTAAGGAATGATGTTGCTGTTTTAATCTCACACCACATATAAAAATCTAATGGGATAAAATAAAAGGCAAATAAATATTGTTCCTGAATATCAGGCAAATATGAAATACTAGTAAATTTATTTCAGTGCTTCTCACTATTTATTTGTTTAGATCAACCTACTGACCAGATTAATCATTTACATCAATTTGGTTGTCATCACATGTAACTTAATGCACTGTTATTCACTTTTAGAATACTGTATAGCTGCACTGACCTTATGAAGGTAAGATGGAAGAACAATCAACTCCTATGGATGTTTGTCTGTTTTCTCTTAATTCTGAGTAATGTTTTTCTCTTTATTCTTTATGCGGCACTTTTGCATTATTTTTAGGCTATCCATCTCCTGGTGTTGGCATCAACCGACCTACCGAAGGAGATTGTTGAAAGTGGAAGGGTACGGTTTAAAAAAAAAAAACTATAGTATAGTAGTAAAACAAAACATAATTTGTTATTTATCTTTTTTAATGATCTGCCCAAAACACACAAACACACACAGAGGAAACCAGAGAACACAGAAGAATGTCTTTTGTCATTTTTCAGCTGTGTAGGCTGTGTGTCTTTTAATTCTAAACTAAGTCAGATGGATCAATTTTAAGTTAAATATATAACAATAAAATGTACAATAAAACAAATTACAATATAGTTTGTTTGTGCAGAGTTTATTGTAATTTAGTTATGATATATATATATATATATAATATCATAATTAGACATTTTTTAAATACACCTGATTATCACATTAATACCACCTGTCAGGTTTTTGCTATGGATTGTCAGTATATTGTAACGCGGTCCTACTAGTGTGTAGCACTCTTATAACCAACCCTAGGTCACTGCATAAAACACTCGTGGAACCACGCCAACCACTGGGGATTCTTATGGACCAGAATCAGAAGATAAGGGTCGTCTCACAAGAGCAAAGGTAAGCAATAAGTATAACAGTATAATCAAATAATAGTCTAATCAATTAATCACACAGCATAAAGTAAAATAAGGAACAGAGTCATTCAGTAGGGCAAAGACTGTAGTATGTTTTCATTGGTTATTTTTACTCCTCAAAACTTCTTTTAAATTGGTAATAAAATAGTGAATTGAATAATAAAACTCAAAATAACAAAAAGTGTATGAAAATTCAAAAACCCAAATCAAAGTTCAGATTCTGAATACAAATAAACAAAACAGTAAAATAATGAATTTCACACGCTGAATTTCAAAATCAATGTTTCAGTTTTTGCATTCAACTCAATCTTAATGTCCAGTTGAGTTTAAGTTCGATAACTCAATTTCAAGTTCAAAAATATAAAACAATGTTCATCAAAGAGTGGAAGAAAAAATTTAAATCCAGTAGAGAGAGAAAAAAAAAATGTTTGATCCACTGAAGGTCCAGGCAAAAAAAAACGTAGGAAAAATCAAAAATCAAAGCAAAATGAAAGCTGCAAGCAGCGATGTGCGGGCCCTCGCCGGGCTCACCGCCACCTGGCGGCCTGAGGAAAACAGTGAACAGTGGGTTGAGGTGCAATTGAGCGAGTGAAGACGGGAGAATTATGGCACAGTCATTTCAAAGTGCCACACTTCTTGTTGCCAGCAGGTGGCGCTATGACTATAACTAAATATGGAAATGTAGATGTGTTTAGATCAGGAGTCTTATCAATCATGTGAAGTTTGGGGCAGATTGGACATTGTATGTCCGAGTTATAGCAACTTCCCTTTTTCTTGGCGAATCCTTGAATTTTGTCAGACCACCAAGGACACGCCCTTCAACGAAAACTCTAGATCTTTGCAATGTCACATTGCAAAGGCCTTTAGATTATGCCCACCAAATGTGGTATCGATCTGACCAAATCTCAACTGTTATTCCCATGGCGAGACATTGGACCTTGTCGCGGCGCCATTGACACGCCCTTTAACGAACGCTCAAGATCTTCACAAATCACTAGCGCAAAGGCTTTAAGATAAGACTGACCAAATAGAAAATGGGATGGCATTAAATTTCTAGGAGTAGTTCATTGCACAGTAAAAAATGACACTTCTTGTTGCCAGCAGGTGGCGCTATGACTATTAATAAATATGGAAATGGAGATCTGGTCAGATCTTGAGTCTTATCAATCTTGTGAAGTTTGGGGCAGATTGGACATTGTACGGTCGAGGTATGGCAACTTCCGTTTTCATGGCGAATCGTCAAAATTTGTCAGACCACCAAGGACACGCCCTTCGACGAAAACTCTAGATCTTCGCAATTTAACATTGCAAAGGCCTTTAGATTATGCCTGTCAAATTTGCTGTCGATCTGAACAAATCTCTAGGAGGAGTTCATTAAAATACGACATGTGCGAATGGCAAAATCGACCAAAAATTTGCTCATACAATTAAAAATACCCAACTTCCTGTTGGGTGTCGGATTTCGTACCAAGAGACGTTTTTGTAGGTTTTCGTATGTTACATGTGTGTACCGATTTTCAGACATATATGTGAAACATAGCTCGATCCACACACTGTTGAACGTGTATAGGTGGCGCTACTGAGCCAGTTCTGCCACATCCACTTTCGAGGAACATGGCGTACCTAATCTTTCGACTTTTTTCGCTGTGTACGCAAAGTTTCGTGAGTTTTCGATGAAAATTTTTTTTTAAAATAATAATAAATATAGCTGCAAGCAGCGATGGCGGGCCCTCGCACGTTTGTGTATCGCTATACGGTGCCCCCCAGAAAACAATGCACGGTGGGCCAGTGCATCAAGTGGGTAAATATCAGTGGACTATTTTATGTTGGTACCGACCCATTTGGGGACTGTAAGTAAAAGAAACCCCACATTTTAGACAAACGAGGGCGCTAGTGGGCCACTTAAGAGACACACCCTTGTCCGACCTTTTTGTCCACACTTAACAGCCGACAAATGTGATGTATGTGTTAAATTTCAAGTTAATCTAAGCACGCCAAAAGCCTTAAATATGCCTGAAATAAAAGGTAAGTTTGACGCGTTGCCATGAGAACAGCGTTCGAGATATCAAAAATCACTTTGCAAATTATCATCTACAATGTCTCGGCATCATGGTGATTACGTTTTGTGGCAATCGCATGAATATCCTAGGAGGAGTATTTAAAAGTTCACCACATGCAACTGTCAAAAAATCCACCTTTTGTGACTGACACACTTCCTGGCGCCTGTTGGTGGCGCTATGTCCAAGATTCACAATAGGCACATCGATGCGATTGGAATTCTTGGCCGAACATACACACTGCGTGTCATCCGAATAAGACATTTTTTGCTTTAGATATTAGACACTTCCTGTTTCTCTGAATTCGCCATAAATTTGTCGCCTCGCCATGGCAGCACCGTTCAAAATATAAAAAATCCCTTCACAATTTAGCAAGTGCAATGTCTCGGCATCATGTTCACCATGTTTGATGTCAATCGCATGAATTCCCTGGGAGGAGTATTTAAAAGTTCACCACATGCACTTTTGAAACCATTCAGAATGGCCGACTTCCTGTTGGGCGGGGCTAATAGGTTCGATAGTGAAAGTTGTTCGGGTCGATGAGATCTATATGCCTACCAACTCTCGTACATGTGCGTACATGTTTGCCCGATCTGTGCACCAATATTTGTTTTTGCATTACAGGGGGCGCTACAGAGCCCTATTGCCACGCCTATGTTCCAGCCTTTGACCGGTCCTAATGGCAGATGACTTTGACATCAGTGCCAAATCTCCGGTGTTTTCGAGCATGTTAAGGCACACAAAGTGCATGCCAAATGCTTAAATATGCCTGAAATAAAAGTAAAGTTTGACGCGTTGCCATGGGAACGGTGTTCGAGATATCAAAAATCCCTTCACAATTTATCATCTACAATGTCTCGGCATCATGTTGACCACGTTTGGTGTCAATCGCATACGTATCCTGGAAGGAGTATTTAAAAGTTCACCACATGCAACTGTCAAAAAATCCACCTTTTGTGACTGACACACTTCCTGGCGCCTGTTGGTGGCGCTATGTCCGAGATTCACAATAGGCACATCAATGCGATCGGAATCCTTGGCCGAACATACACACCGCGTGTCATCTGAGTAAGACATTTTTTGCTTTAGATATTAAACACTTCCTGTTCTCCGAATTCGACATAAATTTGTCGCCTCGCCATGGCAGCATCGTTCGAGATATCAAAAATCCCTTCGCAATTTAGCAAGTCCAATGTCTCGCCATCATGTTCGCCACGTTTGATGTCAATCGCATGAATTCCCTAGTAGGAGTATTTAAAAGTTCACCGCATGCACTTATAAAACAAACCAAAATGGCTGACTTCCTGTTGGGCGGAGCTCATAGTTTAGAGGGCGAAAGTTGTTCGGGTCGATGAGATCTATATGCATACCAACTCTCTTACATGTGCGAACATAATTGCCCGATCTGTGCACGAATGTTTGTTTTTTAATTACAGGGGGCGCTACAGAGCCCCCCTGCCACGCCTGTATACCAGCCTTTGTCCGGCCCTAGTGACAAAGGACTCTGACGTGTGTGCCAAATTTTAAAAGTTTTCTAGTATGTTAAGGGACCTCTAATGACCAATGTGTGTAAAAAAAAATATAGCTGCAAGCAGCGATGGCGGGCCCTCGCACGTTTGTGAATCGCTATACGGTGCCTCCCAGAAAACAATGCACGGTGGGCAAGTGCATCAAGTGGGTAAATATCAGTGGACTATTTTATGTTGTTACTGACCCATTTGGGGACTGTAGGTAAAAGAAACCCCACATTTTAGACAAACGGGGGCACTAGTGAGCCACTTAAGAGACACACCCTTGTCTGACCTTTTTGTCCACACTTGTGATGTATGTGACTTGTCAAATGTGATGTATGTGTCAAATTTCAAGATAATCTAAGCACGCCAAAAGCCTTAAATATGCCTGAAATAAAAGTAAAGTTTGACGCGTTGCCATGGGAACAGCGTTCAAGGTATCAAAAATTCCTTTGCAATTTATTATCTACAATGTCTCGGCATCATGTTGATTACGTTTGGTGTCAATCGCAAAAATATCATAGGAGGAGTATTTAAGGTTCACCACATGCAACTGTCAAAAAATCCACCTTTTGTGACAGACACACTTCCTGGCGCCTGTTGGTGGCGCTATGTCCAAGATTCACAATAGGCACATCGATGCAATCGGAATCCTTGTCTGAACATACACAGCACGTGTCATCCGAATAAGAAATTTTTTGCTTTAGATATTAGACACTTCCTGTTTCTCTGAATTCGCCATAAATTTGTCGCCTCGCCATGGCAGCACCGTTCAAGAGATCCAAAATCCCTTCACAATTTAGCAAGTGCAATGTCTCGGCATCATGTTCGGGTCGATGAGATCTATATGCATACCAACTCTCGTACATGTGCGAACATAATTGCCCGATCTGTGCACGAATGTTTGTTTTTTAATTACAGGGGGTGCTACAGAGCCCCCCTGCCACGCCTGTATACCAGCCTTTGTCCGGCCCTAGTGACAAAGGACTCTGACGTGTGAGCCAAATTTCAAGAGTTTTCGAGTATGTTAAGGGACCTCTAATGACCAATGTGTGTAAAAAAAAAAAATAAATAAATAAAAAATAAAAAAATAATAAATTCTAAGGAAAACAATAGGGCTTCGCACCTCTGGTGCAGGCCATTCTGGCCTGCTCCTCGGTGCTCGGGCCCTAATAAATTCTAAGGAAAACAATAGGGCTTCGCACCTCTGGTGCAGGCCATTCTGGCCTGCTCCTCGGTGCTCGGGCCCTAATTAAAGCTGCAAGCAGCGATGAACGGGCCCTCGCACCCGGGCTCACCGCCACCCGGTGGCCTGAGGAAAACAGTGAACAGTAGGGCGAGGTGCATGTAAGCGAGTAAAGACGGGAGAATTATGGCACAGTCAATTTTAAGTGCCACACTTCTTGTTGCCAGAGGGTGGTGCTATGACTATAACTAAATATGGAAATGTAGATCTGTTCAGATCAGAAGTCTTATCAATCATGTGAAGTTTGGGGCAGATTGGACATTGTATGTCCGAGTTATAGCAACTTCCCTATTTCATGGCGAATTCTCGAATTTTGTCAGACCACCATGGACACGCCCTTCGACGAAAACTCTTGATCTTTGCAATGTAACATTGCAAAGGCCTTTAGATTATGCCTACCAAATTTGGTGTTGATCTGAACAAATCTCAACTGTTATTCCCATGGCAAGACATTGACACTTGTCGCGGCGCCATGGGCACGCCCTTTAACGAACGCTAAAGATCTTCACAATTCACTAGCGCAAATGTCTTACGATAAGACTGGCCAAAAAAAAGGGGATGGCAATACATTTCTAGGAGTAGTTCATTGCACAGTAAAACATGTCACTTCCTGTTGCCAGCAGGTGGCGCTATGACTATTACTAAAAATGGAAATGTAGATCTGGTCAGATCAGGAGTCTTATCAATCATGTGAAGTATTTAAAAGTTCACCGCATGCCCTTATAAAACAAACCAAAATGGCTGACTTCCTGTTGGGCGGAGCTCATAGTTTAGAGGGCGAAAGTTGTTCGGCTCAATGAGATGTATATGCGTACCAATTCTCGTACATGTGCGAACATAATTGCCCGATCTGTGCACGAATGTTTGTTTTTTAATTACAGGGGACGCTACAGAGCCCCCCTGCCACGCCTGTATACCAGCCTTTGTCCGGCCCTAGTGACAAAGGACTCTGACGTGTGTGCCAAATTTCAAGAGTTTTCGAGTATGTTAAGGGACCTCTAATGACCAATGTGTGTAAAAAAATAAATAAATAAATAATAATAAAAATAATAAATATAGCTGCAAGCAGCGATGGCGGGCCCTCGCACGTTTGTGTATCGCTATACGGTGCATCCCAGAAAACAATGCACGGTGGGCAAGTGCATCAAGTGGGTAAATATCAGTGGACTATTTTATGTTGTTACTGACCCATTTGAGGACTGTAGGTAAACGAAACCCCACATTTTAGACAAACGGGGGCGCTAGTGAGCCACTTAAGAGACACACCATTGTCCGACCTTTTTGTCCACACTTGTGATGTATGTGACGTGTCAAATGTGATGTATGTGTCAAATTTCAAGTTAATCTAAGCACGCCAAAAGCCTTAAATATGCCTGAAATAAAAGTAAAGTTTGACGCGTTGCCATGGAAACGGAGTTCGAGATATCAAAAATCACTTTGCAACTAATCATCAAAAATGTCTCGGCATCATGGTGATTACGTTTTGTGGCAATTGCATGAATATCCTGGGAGGAGTATTTAAAAGTTCACCACATGCAACTGTCAAAAAATCCACCTTTTGTGACTGACACACTTCCTGGCGCCTGTTGGTGGTGCTATGTCCGAGATTCACAATAGCCACATCGATGCGATCGGAATCATAGGCCGAACATACACACTGCGTGTCATCCGAAAATAAGAAATTTTTTGCTTTAGATATTAGACACTACCTGTTTCCCTGAATTCGCCATAAATTTGTCGCCTCGCCATGGCAGCACCGTTCGAGAGATCAAAAATCCCTTCACAATTTAGCAAGTGCAATGTCTCGGCATCATGTTCACCACTTCTGATGTCAATCGCATGAATTCCCTAGGAGGAGTATTTAAAAGAGCTGACTTCCTGTTGGGCGGAGCTCATAGTTTAGAGGGCGAAAGTTGTTCGGGTCAATGAGATCTATATGCGTATCAACTCTCGTACATGTGCGAACATAATTGCCCGATCTGTGCACAAATGTTTGTTTTTAAATTACAGGGGGCGCTACAGAGCCCTGTAAGGAAAATACATGTGTACAAGGCAAAGTGTAAAGGCACAAAGTAATGTAAAACACGAGGAGCTAGATTCAGTTGCTGAAGATGGACACAGTTTATCTGTTAACAGGAAAAGCTACTTTCATAATTATTACTTATTTAAGAGAGTCAAGTGAAATGACGTATTATAGGAATGAACGGTTTCAACAAAAGATGAAAACTTTAAATAAGGAAAGATATCGCAAAAATGCTTTATATAATGAATCTTTAAAGAAAGCAAGTAAGAGGAAATATAAAGAAGACAAACAACATAACTTTAAAGTCAATGAATACAACAGATTGAAATATCATAATAATGAGCAATACAAGTGTAAAGTGAATGAGTACAGTAAGGTGAAATACCGTAATAACGAGCATTACAAACATAAAGTGAATGAGTACAATAAGGTGAAATATCGTAATAATGAGCATTACAAACGCAAGGTGAATGAGTACAATAAGGTGAAATATCGTAATAATGAGCAATACAAACGCAAGGTGAATGAGTACAATAAGGTGAAATATCGTAATAATGAGCAATACAAACGCAAGGTGAATGAGTACAATAAGGTGAAATATCGTAATAACGAGCAATACAAACTTAAGGTGAATGAATACAATAAGGTGAAGTATCGTGACAATGTGAAATATAGGAGTAGAATGAAGAAATACAGCATTATGAAATACCGCACTAATGAAAATCACAGAAATGTACTAAAACAATGCAATAAATTAAAGTATCAGAACAATGCATTGCATAAAGAACGTGTACAAAAAAGTAGTAAAAGAAGGGAAAAACAGCTAAAGGTAAACAAAAAGGATTGTGAATTTGTCAAGAAACAGTTTGAAGATAAAGTCAGTTCTGGTCTAGATTTTGTTTGCTGTGTTTGTCATAGACTGTTTTTTAAGCGTCAAGTGTTATGTTGTAAAAGAGATTCTTATACAAAAAATTCAACAATGTTGGTGGTAGCTAACAAGTGTATAACGGAGCAGTTCTTGCATAAGTGTGATAATGAATGTCCCGTTCCATGTGGATTGAACACATCAAGTAAAGGACAGCTATGGATTTGTTTTACTTGTCATTACAAAATAAAAAAAAGTGAAATGCCAGCAGAAAGTGCTGTAAACAATTTGGAATTGCAACCCATACCCCAAGAATTGCGCTGTCTCAATAGTCTAGAACAACATTTGATTTCATTACATATTCCATTTATGAAAATGTTAGCATTACCAAAAGGCGGTCAGAATGGGGTTCATGGCCCTATTACTTGTGTCCCAGCTAATGTTAAAAACACAACAAATGTTTTGCCTAGAACAGAAGGTGAAGGGTCATTAGTATGTGTGAAATTAAAACGCAAGTTGACATATAAAGGTCATTATAAGTATCAATATGTTGATACTACAAATATTAAACAAGCATTATGTTACTTAAAACAATGTAACAAGCATTATTCTGATATTGAATTTAATCAGGATTGGATAAATGAGTTTAGTAAGCAAGACAATGTAGATGATGACAGCATTGCAGAGAGTGAAGTAGAAATGGAAAATGTTGAAGAGGAGTTACATGATAGACAACAACACTGTGTGTTTATGGACACATGTTTACAGCCAGTTGATATTGGGCAGGAAGTTCTGGACCAATATTCTGATAGTATTTTGAGTGTCGCCCCATCTGAAGGGAATTATCCAGTTCAAATGCTTGCAGATGAAACAAATGAGGCTAAATGTTTTCCTGTTTTATTTCCCAATGGTTCTTCAACTTATTGTAACAGTCGTGTCCAAAGGTTAACACTGTCACGATATTTTAATAATAGGATTATGCATGCAGATGGAAGATTTGCTCAGAATGTTGAATATATATTTTATGCCCAGTATTTATCAGAAATAGAACAAGTAAAGTCTACTGTATCTATAGCATTGAGAAAAGGGAAAGGATTCAATAAGCCTATTCAAAGTGAAATGTTTAAAGACACAGACTCTTTAAGAAAAGTACTAAATTATGATGAAGGTTATAGGTTTTTAAAGCCAATCCGTGGCACTCCATCTTTTTGGCAAGGCGTGCAAAAAGATTTGTTTGCAATGGTGAGACAGTTAGGTATTCCTACTTGGTTTTCTTCATTTTCATCTGCTGACATGAGATGGACATCTTTGATGTCAAGCATTTTAAAGCAACAAGGAAGACATGAAACTTTAGAACAACTGGAATGGGCTGATAAATGTGAGCTTTTGCGTCGCAATCCTGTTACTGCAGCTCGCATGTTTGATTTTAGGTGGCATTGTTTTTTGAGAGAAGTTCTTATGTCTCCTGTTCAACCTATAGGAGAAATTGTAGATTATTTTTACAGGGTTGAATTTCAGCAGCGTGGTTCTCCACATGTTCATTGTTTGTTTTGGATTAAAAATGCCCCACAGATAGATAAAAATTCTGATGAAGAAGTTGTTGAGTTTGTTGACAAATATGTTACATGTGAGGTTTCTAGTGAAAATGAGGAATTGCACAATATTGTTACATCAGTGCAACTTCACAGTAAACACCATTCAAAAACATGCAAAAAGAAAAATACGGTTTGTCGTTTTAATTTTCCTAAACCACCAACAAGCAGAACTTTTATTTGTCGAAGAAAAGTGGAAGATGAGTCTGAGAAAGAAGGATCTGGTGAAAATACATGCGAAAATAACCAAATTAATGCAGATGATGCTCGGAATATAACATCAGCAGTTAAAATAGCTGTTTTAGAAGAGAAGTTCAAGTCTGTAGAAAGTTTGTTTGAAAGTGAAGAAATGAATCAGGAGTTATTTGAAATGGCATATAGGCGTGTAAATAATACCACGCATATTGTGTTGAAACCGCAATTAAATGAAGTGTGGGTTAATCAATATAATAAATTTGCTCTTTTATACTGGAATGCCAACATGGATATTCAGTATGTAACTGATGCTTATGCATGTATTGTTTATATAATTTCCTACATATCAAAATCTGAAAGGGAAATGGGTTTATTATTAACGAATGCTCAACGGGAAGCTACAACTCAGGGTAATGTCAATGCCAAACAAGCTTTAAAAAAATTAGGCAGTGTGTACTTGCATAATCGTGAAGTTAGTGCACAAGAGGCAGTGTATAGGTTGACAAATATGCATTTAAAGGAGTGTTCCAGAAATGTTCAGTTTATTCCCACGGGTGATGATTCAGTCCGTATGAGTTTACCATTGCAAGTTATACAGAACAAGTTGCAGTCGCAAACTTTAAGATGTGAAGAGATGTGGATGACAAGTTTGGTTGATCGTTACAAGAATAGACCACGTCAGAGTGTTTTTGACGATATGTGCTTAGCCACATTTGCGTCTGAGTATCGCATTACATCTAAAGGTCAGTCTCCCAATGAAATGACATTAGATAATAATCTTGGTTTCATTGTTAAAAGAACACGTACTCAGCCTGCAGTTGTTTGTTATGCACGATTTTCAGTAACTAAGAGTCCTGAAAAGTTTTACCAAAGTATACTGCAATTGTTTTTTCCTTATCGTGCAGATACGGAACTAAAACCAGAGGGATATACTACTTATGAACACTTTTATAAAGAAGGTGACATTTGTTTAGGTAATGGATTAGTAGAATTGGTTAAAGGTGTAGTCAATAAAAACAGAGCATTATTTGAAAAGGATGCAGACGTGTTGGATATTGCACAAAATACGGTTAATACTGAGGGCATATTAGAAAGTGCATGGTGTTCCCTTTGTCCTGAGCAGCAAGTTGATCATTTAGAATGTAAACAGGTTAGACGTGAGATTGTCCAAGAAGAAGATGATAATGATAGTATTTCAGATTTGACAGATAAAAACGATCAAGTTACACAAGTTACACAGTTACACAAAAAAGAAAATTGTTTGAGTCGTGTTGAAGGGTTAAGCATCATTCGTTCCTTAAACAAAACCCAGATGGCTGTTTTTAATAAAATAAGGCAGTGGTGTTTGGGTAAAATTAGAGGAGAAAACACAAAACCATTTCATTTGTTTATTACTGGTGGTGCAGGAACAGGAAAAAGTCATTTAATTGAAGCCATAAAACATGAGTCTGCACGACTATTGTCTCAGATTTCTTTGAATCCAGATGATATTTGTGTTGCTTTAACAGCACCAACAGGCATTGCAGCATACAATTTAAAGGCTGCAACAATTCACAACACATTGAGTATTGGCACAAATGTAAAGTTGCCATACACACCGTTGGGTGAGGACAAATTAAATTCTTTGCGAGCAAAATTCCATGGTCTTCAAATACTAATCATAGACGAAATATCTATGGTTGATCATAAATTATTGGCATATATACATGGAAGATTGCGTCAAATTAAACAGAGTGGAGATTTGTCTGCTTTTGGTAATGTGAGTGTAATTGCTGTTGGGGACTTTTTCCAATTGCCTCCTGTGAAGGGAAAACCATTGTATGTGGATGTACCTGAAATGAGTTTATGGAGTTGTTTTAGTGTTGTTGAACTCACACAGGTTGTTAGACAAAAGGACAGTAATTTTGCTGACATGTTAAACAGGCTAAGGCAAAGAAGTAAAACAACTGCACTAAACAAAGATGATTTAATCATATTATCAAGTTGTGACAAGGTTGAGGAAGATAATGGATCTTTGCACATTTATGCTACAAATGATCAAGTGCATATGCACAATTTGAAGCAGGTGATAAAAATGTGCCCGGAAATTGAAACGATAGAGGCAGAGGATTATGCACGGAGTAAGAAAACAGGTAAAATAGAACTAATAGCTGGTCATCATGTAACGGTTCATAACACATGTTTGGCAGAAAAGTTACTTTTAGGCATAGATGCACGTGTTATGTTAATTAAAAACATAGATGTTGATGATGGATTAGTGAATGGTGTTTGTGGTGTAGTTACTCACATCGTACGTTCATCAAAAAATAAGTTACCTGAAACTGTATACGTTCAGTTTGATGATAGTCATGTGGGATTAAAAAGACAAAAACAATGTTCATTTAAGGCAGCAAAATTGCTCCATTCTACACCTATATATGTAGAAGAGGAAAACGTTTGTACGAAAGGTGGTTTTCGCCGTCAGTTTCCTTTAAAACTAGCATGGGCATGCACAGTACATAAAGTTCAGGGTTTAACTGTTGATACTGCTGTCGTTAGTTTAAAAAAAGTATTTGCACCTGGTCAGGCTTATGTAGCTTTGAGCCGGGTAAGGAGTTTGTCAGGGTTAACAATTAAAGACTTTAGTGAAAAGGCCATTTTCTGCAATGATAAGATTTGTGAAGCTCTTCAAGAAATGCCATCTTTTATGGCACATGATGAATTATTGGTGACAGTACAAGATAGTTACTTTTCTGTGTTTCTACTGAATGTACAAAGTTTGCGTTGCCATAAAGAGGATTTAAATGTGTCTATTCAACATTTACAACCAACATGTATTGCTGTAACTGAAACATGGCTGCCAGAACACTATCTGCCTGAAAGTGTACATTTAGAAAACTACAACTTTGTGGGTATTCCTCGTTGTGTTGCATACACAAGTAATTATCCTCCTTTCAATGATTTGAAGCTACAACAACACGGTGGAGTTGGAGTTTATACAAAATGTGGAGTGCCAAACACTATTATAACAATTCCAAATCTAAATTTAGAATACCTGTTAACACATTTTCCTGAAAATGATATTTTGCTTGGTGTTATTTATAGACCACAAACATACCCTTTGAGTAGTTTTAAGGAAAATATGGGCAAGTTAATAGATCAGCTGCCTTCAATTTCAAATAACATTGTGCTTGTGGGAGACTTTAATAATGATGCATTAAAGTCTAATTCTTTGTATTCTTTTATGGCAGATAGGGGTTTTATTCAACATGTTAAGGAACCTACAACAGAAAAAGGAACATTAATTGACCATGTGTACGTAAAACGTGACAAATTTCTCAGTACACACAGATATTGTGCCAGTGTACTTTAGCACACACGAGGGAATCTTCTGCTCATTTAAACTTTAAGTTTAAATGGTCTATGATTCTCTGAAGTATTTGACTTGACATGAAAGGTGTACCATTTGATGTAGTATATACTTATTTGGTGATAGAGACAAAGACCATGGTTAAAATATAGAACTTTTATCTTGTAGGATTCCTGTTAAGGCAGTAACAGATTTATACAATGTCATTATCTGTTTAAACACTGGAAATGTACTTATTACAAAGCTGTAGCTCAATAATCATGTAAATTCTTCTACTTGTAAAATATCATTACACTTTTTACATACACAATTCTGGTTACTTGGTGAAGGAGACAAGGAGCAGAAGAAAACACTACTGTTATCCTTGTTAAGCCAGTAGCAGATTTATACATTCATGCTTCTCTGTTAAGGCATGCGTTGTGCATTAAATTAACATTATTACATTTATAAAACCATTAGGATTTAAAATAGTTTCCTACGAAATACTCTACTTGTCAAATAACATAGCTTTTTACATACACAATTCTGGTTACTTGGTGAAGGAGACAAGGAGCAGTAGAAGATACTGTTATCCTTGTTAAGCCAGTACCAGATTTATACATTCATGCTTCTCTGTTTAGGCATGCTATGTGCATTAAATTTACATTAACAAAACAATCATGTGCGTTCTGCTTCGGGTTTATAAAATCATCAGGATTTAAAATAGTTCCCTACAAAAGTACTCCACTTGTGAAATATCTTAAGCTTTTTACTTACACAATTCTGTTTACTTGGTGAAGGAGACAAGGAGCAGTAGAAGATACTGTTATCCTTGTTAAGCCAGTACCAGATTAATACATTCATGCTTCTCTGTTTAGGCATGCTATGTGCATTAAATTTACATTAACAAAACAATTCTGGTTACTTGGTGAAGGAGACAAGGAGCAGTAGAAGATACTGTTATCCTTGTTAAGCCAGTACCAGATTTATACATTCATGCTTCTCTGTTTAGGCATGCTATGTGCATTAAATTTACAATTTTAAATTTATAAAACCATTAGGATTTAAAATAGTTTCCTTCAAAAGGTTTTTTTTCTTGCATTGCAACAGCATGATCTTTGCATAGTAAACACATCTGTAACCATTTAGCTTATTATTGAAATGTGTTCTGCTATATAACAAAATATTGGATTTTGTAGAGTAACATAATAACAGAACAGTTATTTTGAGTACTGTGCATACCTTATTAAAACATGCTGTTGCTAATACAACTTTTTGCTTTTCCTATAATATAAATGATAACCAAAAGCAATCTCCGATGTTTTCGAGCATGTTAAGGCACCCAAAGTGCATGCCAAGTGCTTAAATACGCCTGAAAATGAAAGTAAAGTTTGAGGCGTTGCCATGGGAACGGTGTTCGAGATATCAAAAATTCCTTCACAATTTACTATCTTCAATGTCTCAGCATCATGTTGACCACGTTTGGTGTCAATCGCATAAACATCCTGGGAGGAGTATTTAAAAGTTCACCACATGCAACTGTCAAAAAATCCACCTTTTGTGACTGACACACTTCCTGGCGCCTGTTGGTGGCGCTATGTCCGAGATTCACAATAGGCACATCGATGCAATCGGAATCCTTGGCAGAACATACACACTGCGTGTCATCTGAATAAGACATTTTTTTGCTTTAGATATTAAACACTTCCTGTTCTCCGAATTCGCCATAAATTTGTCCCAAAGGACTCTGACGTCAAGTCAAGTCAAGTCAAGTTTATTTGTATAGCGCTTTTCACAACAGACATTGTCTCAAAGCAGCTTTACACAAATCAACAGTGAAGGTGAATGGTGTGAATTTGTCCCTGATGAGCAAGCTGACGTGTGAGTTTTCAAGTATGTTAAGGGACCCCAAATTGCCAATGTGTGTAAAAAAAATAAATAAATAAAAAAAATAAATAAATAAATTCTAAGGAAAACAATAGGGCTTCGCACCTCTGGTGCAGGCCATTCTGGCCTGCTCCTCGGTGCTCGGGCCCTAATAATAAAGAAACGACACAATAACAATAGGGTCGTACGCACCTTTGGTGCTCGGGCCCTAATAAATATAGCTGCAAGCAGCGATGTCGGGCCCTCGCACGTTTGTGTATCGGTATGCGGTGCCTCCCAGAAAACAATGCACGGTGGGCAAGTGCAACAAGTGGGTAAATATCAGTGGACTATTTTATGTTGTTACCGACCCATTTGGGGACTGTAGGTAAAAGAAACCCCACATTTTAAACAAACGGGGGTGCTAGTGAGCCACTTAAGAGACACACTGTTGTCCGACCTTTTTGTCCACACTTAACAGCCGACAAATGTGATGTATGTGTCAAATTTCAAGTTAATCTAAGCACGCCAAAAGCCTTAAATATGCCTCAAATTAAAGTAAAGTTTGACGTGTTGCTATGGGAACAGCGTTTGAGATATCAAAAATCCCTCGCAATTTATTATCTACAATGTCTCGCCATCATGTTGACCACTTTTGGTGTCAATCGCATGAATATCCTAGGACGAGTATTTAAAAGTTCACCACATGCAACTGTCAAAAAATCCACCTTTTGTGACAGACACACTTCCTGGCGCCTGTTGGAGGCGCTATGTCCAAGATTCACAAAAGGCACATCGATGCGATCGGAATCCTTGGCCGAACATATACACAGCGTGTCATCTGAATAAGAAATTTTTTGCTTTAGATATTAGACACTACCTGTTCTCCGAATTCGCCATAAATTTGTCGCCTCGCCATGGCAGCACCGTTTGAGATATCAAAAATCCCTTCGCAATTTAGCAAGTCCAATGTCTCGGCATCATGTTCACCATGTTTGATGTCAATCGCATGAATATTCTAGGAGGAGTATTTAAAAGTTCACCGCATGCACTTATAAAACAACCCAACATGGCCGACTTCCTGTTGGGCGGAGCTAATAGGTTTGATTGTGAAAGTTGTTCGGGTCTATGAGATCTATATGCATACCAACTCTCTTACATGTGTGTACATGTTTGCCCGATCTGTGCACCGATATTTGTTTTTGCATTTCAGGGGGCGCTACAGAGCCCTATTGCCACGCCTATGTTCCAGCCTTTGACAGGTCCTAAAGGCAGACGACTTTGACGTCTGTGCCAAATTTCCGGTGTTTTCGAGCATGTTAAGGCACACAAAGTGCATGCCAAGTGCTTAAATACGCCTAAAAATAAAAGTAAAGTTTGACGGCGTTGCCATGGGAACAGCGTTCGAGATATCAAAAATCACTTTGCAATTTATCATCTACAATGTCTCGGCATTATGTTCACCACGTTTAATGTCAATCGCATGAATTCCCTAGAAGGAGTATTTAAAAGTTCACCGGATGCACTTATAAAACAAACAGAAATAGCCGACTTCCTGTTGGGCGGAGCTCATATTTTTGAGGGCAAAAGTTGTTCGGGTCTATGAGATCTATATGCATACCAACTCTCGTGCATGTGCGTACATAATTGCCCGATCTGTGCACCGATATTTGTTTTTGCATTTCAGGGGGCGCTACAGAGCCCTATTGCCACGCCTATGTTCCAGCCTTTGACAGGTCCTAATGGCAGACGACTTTGACGTCTGTGCCAAATTTCCGGTGTTTTCGAGCATGTTAAGGCACACAAAGTGCATGCCAAGAGCTTAAATATGCCTGAAATAAAAGTAAAGTTTGACGCATTGCCATGGGAACAGCGTTGGAGATATCAAAAATTCCCTCGCAAATTATCATCTACAATGTCTCGGCATCATGTTGACCACGTTTGGTGTCAATCGCATAAATATCCTGGGAGGAGTATTTAAAAGTTCACCACATGCAACTGTCAAAAAATCCACCTTTTGTGACAGACACACTTCCTGGCGCCTGTTGGTGGCGCTATGTCCTAGATTCACAATTGGCACATCGATGCGATCGGGATCCTTGGCCAAACATACACACCGCGTGTCGACCGAATAAAAAATTTTTTGCTTTAGATATTAAACACTTACTTTTCTCCGAATTCGCCATAAATTTGTCGCCTCGCCATGGCAGCAGTGTTCGAGATATCAAAAATCCCTTCGCAATTTAGCAAGGGCAATGTCTCAGCATCATGTCCGCCACGTTTGATGTCGCATGAATTCCCTAGGAGGAGTATTTAAAAGTTCACCGCATGCACTTATAAAACAAACCAAAATGGCTGACTTCCTGTTGGGCGGAGCTCATAGTTTAGAGGGCGAAAGTTGTTCGGGTCGATGAGATCTATATGCGTACCAACTCTCGTACATGTGCGTACATAATTGCCTGATCTGTGCACAAATGTTTGTTTTTGAATTACAGGGGGCGCTACAGAGCCCCCCTGCCACGCCCGTATTCCACCCTTTGTCCGGCCCTAGTGACAAAGGACTCTGACGTGTGTGCCACATTTCAAGAGTTTTCGACCATGTTAAGGGACCCCAAATGGCCAATGTGTGTAAAAAAAAATATTAATAATAAATATAGCTGCAAGCAGCGATGGCGGGCCCTCGCACGTTTGTGTATCGCTATACGGTGCCTCCCAGAAAACAATGCACGGTGGGCAAGTGCATCAAGTGGGTAAATATCAGTGGACTACTTTATGTTGTTACTGACCCATTTGGGGACTGTAGGTAAAAGAAACCCCACATTTTAGACAAACGGGGGCGCTAGTGAGCAACTTAAGAGACACACCGTTGTCCGACCTTTTTGTCCACACTTAACAGCCAACAAATGTGATGTATAGCCCTATTCAGACGGGACTAGTTTTCCAAACGACGTTTGAGTTAGAATTTTTTTCAGCCGACGTCTGTCATTTCATGTATGGATTCGGACGGGACTAACATCTCCGTGTTTATTGCGGAGGTAGGAGTGTCTGTGTTTTACATGTGGGCGTGGCACAAGACCTCTACATGCATTATTGGTGCGCAAAAAGCAGAAATTTGAATACCGGCACGCTAGGGTTAGTACGGTAGTTCACGTTGACCAAAACACACAAGTAAACGCGTTTTGGAAAAAAAACTTTTTCGCCAATAACAGACACTCGCATTCAGACGGGATTAGATTTCTCAGAGGAGCGCCGAGTTTGCTAAAAAACAGTAGGTAATTTGCTCTGGAATTTTTTCAGAGTTCGTGTAAGAAAAAGACAGACATGGCAGATTCGGACGAGATTAAAACCACAAAGTACCTCTGTGAAACAGAAATTTCTCTAACGACCCCCTGTAAAACTAGTCCCATCCGAATAGGGCTTATGTGTCAAATTTCAAGTTAATCTAAGCACGCCAAAAGCCTTAAATATGCCTGAAATAAAAGTAAAGTTTGACGCGTTGCCATGAGAACAGCGTTTGAGATATCAAAAATCACGTTGCAATTTATTATCTACAATGTCTCGGCATCATGTTGATTACGTTTGGTGTCAATCGCATGAATATCCTAGGAGGAGTATTTAAAAGTTCACCACATGCAACTGTCAAAAAATCCACCGTTAGTGACTGACACACTTCCTGGCGCCTGTTGGTGGCGCTATGTCCAAGATTCACAATAGGCACATCAATGCGATCGGAATCCTTGGCCGAACATACAAACCGCATGTCATATAATTAGACATTTTTTTTGCTTTAGATATTAGACACTTCCTGTTTCTCTGAATTCACCATAAATTTGTCGCCTCGCCATGGCAGCACAGTTCGAGATATCAAAAATCCCTTCACAATTTAGAAAGTGCAATGTCTCGCCATTATGTTCGCCACGTTTGATGTCAATCGCATGAATTCCCTAGGAGGAGTATTTAAAAGTTCACCACATGCACTTTTGAAACCATCCAAAATGGCCGACTTCCTGTTGGGTGGAGCTAATAGGTTTGATTGTGAAAGTTGTTCGGGTCGATGAGATCTATATGCCTACCAACTCTCGTACATGTGCGTACATGTTTGCCTGATCTGTGCACCAATATTTGTTTTTGCATTACAGGGGACGCTACAGAGCCCTATTGCCACGCCTATGTTCCAGCCTTTGACCGGTCCTAATGGCAGACGACTTTGACGTTTGTGCCAAATTTCTGGTGTTTTCGAGCATGTTAAGGCACCCAAAGTGCATGCCAAGTGCTTAAATATGCCTGAAATAAAAGTAAAGTTTGACGCGTTGCCATAGGAACAGCGTTTGAGATATCAAAAATCCCTTCACAATTTATCATCTACAATGTCTCGCCATCATGTTGAGCACGTTTGGTGTCAATCGCATGAATATCCTAGGACGAGTATTTAAAAGTTCACCACATGCAACTGTCAAAAAATCCACCTTTTGTGACAGACACACTTCCTGGTGCCTGTTGGTGGCGCTATGTCCGAGATTCACAATAGGCACATCGATGCGATCGGAATCCTTGGCCGAACATACACATCACGTGTCGTCCGAATAAGACATTTTTTGCTTTAGATATTAAACACTTCCTGTTCTCCGAATTCGCCATAAATTTGTCGCCTCGCCATGGCAGCAGCGTTCGAGATATCAAAAATCCCTTCGCAATTTAGCAAGTCCAATGTCTCGCCATCATGTTCGCCACCTTTGATGTCAATCGCATGAATTCCCTAGGAGGAGTATTTAAAAGTTCACCGCATGCACTTATAAAACAAACTAAAATGGCTGACTTCCTGTTGGGCGTAGCTCATAGTTTAGAGGGCGAAAGTTGTTCGGCTCAATGAGGTCTATAGGCGTACCAACTCTCGTACACGTGCGAACATAATTGCCCGATCTGTGCACGAATGTTTGTTTTTTAATTACAGGGGGCGCTACAGAGCCCCCCTGCCACGCCTGTATACCAGCCTTTCTAAGGCCCTAGTGACAAAGGACTCTGACGTGTGTGCCAAATTTCAAGAGTTTTCGAGTATGTTAAGGGACCTCTAATGACCAATGTGTGTAAAAAATAAATAAAAATAAAAATAATAATAATAATAAATTCTAAGGAAAACAATAGGGCTTCGCACCTCTGGTGCAGGCCATTCTGGCCTGCTCCTCGGTGCTCGGGCCCTAATAAATATAGCTGCAAGCAGCGATGGCGGGCCCTCGCACGTTTGTGAATCGCTATACGGTGCCTCCCAGAAAACAATGCACGGTGGGCAAGTGCATCAAGTGGGTAAATATCAGTGGACTATTTTATGTTGTTACTGACCCATTTGGGGACTGTAGGTAAAAGAAACCCCACATTTTAGACAAACTAGTAAGCCACTTAAGAGACACACCCTTGTCCGACCTTTTTGTCCACACTTGTGATGTATGTGACTTGTCAAATGTGATGTATGTGTCAAATTTCAAGTTAATCTAAGCACGCCAAAAGCCTTAAATATGCCTGAAATAAAAGTAAAGTTTGACGCGTTGCCATGGGAACAGCGTTCGAGATATCAAAAATTCCTTTGCAATTTATCATCTACAATGTCTCGGCATCATGTTGATTACGTTTGGTGTCAATCGCAAAAATATCCTAGGAGGAGTATTTAAGGTTCACCACATGCAACTGTCAAAAAATCCACCTTTTGTGACAGACACACTTCCTGGCGCCTGTTGGTGGCGCTATGTCCAAGATTCACAATAGGCACATCGATGCAATCGGAATCCTTGTCTGAACATACACAGCACGCGTCATCCGAATAAGAAATTTTTTGCTTTAGATATTAGACACTTCCTGTTTCTCTGAATTCGCCATAAATTTGTCGCCTCGCCATGGCAGCACCGTTCAAGAGATCAAAAATCCCTTCACAATTTAGCAAGTGCAATGTCTCGGCATCATGTTCACCACTTCTGATGTCAATCGCATGAATTCCCTAGGAGGAGTATTTAAAAGTTCACCACATGCACTTTTGAAACCATCCAGAATGGCCGACTTCCTGTTGGGCGGAGCTATGAAAGTTGTTCGGGTCTATGAGATCTATATGCATACCAACTATCGTACATGTGCGTACATGTTTGCCCGATCTGTGCACCAATATTTGTTTTTGCATTTCAGGGGGCGCTACAGAGCCCTATTGCCATGCCTATGTTCCAGCCTTTGACCGGTCCTAAGGCCAGACGACTTTGACGTCTGTGCCAAATTTCCGGTGTTTTCGAGCATGTTGAGGCACACAAAGTGCATGCCAAGTGCTTAAATACGCCTGAAATAAAAATAAAGTTTGACGCGTTGCCATGGGAACAGCGTTCGAGATATCAAAACTTTCTTCGCATTTTATTATCTACAATGTCTCAGCATCATGTTGACCACGTTTGGTGTCAATCTCATAAATATCCTGGAAGGAGTATTTAAAAGTTCACCACATGCAACTGTCAAAAAATCTTCCTTTTGTGACTGACACACTTCGTGGCGCCTGTTGGTGGCGCTATGTCCGAGATTCACAATAGGCACATCGATGCAATCGGGATCCTTGGCCGAACATACACACTGCGTGTCGTCCGAATAAAAATTTTTTTGCTTAAGATATTAAACACTTCCTGTTCTCCGAATTCGCCATAAATTCGTCGCCTCGCCATGGCAGCACCGTTCGAGATATCAAAAATCCCTTCGCAATTTAGCAAGTCCAATGTCTCAGGATTATTTTCGCCACGTTTGATGTCAATCGCATGAATTCCGTAGGAGGAATATTTAAAAGTTCACCGCATGCACTTATAAAACAAACCAAAATAGCCGACTTCCTGTTGGGCGGAGCTCATAGTTTAGAGGGCGAAAGTTGTTCAGGTCAATGAGATCTATATGCGTACCAACTCTCGTACATGTGCGAACATAATTGCCCGATCTGTGCACAAATGTTTGTTTTTAAATTACAGGGGGCGCTACAGAGCCCCCCTGCCACGCCCATATTCCACCCTTTGTCCGGCTCTAGTGACAAAGGACTCTGACGTTTGTGCCAAATTTCAAGAGTTTTCGAGTATGTTAAGGGACCTCTAATGACCAATGTGTGTAAAAAAAAAAAAAATAATAATAATAATAAATTCTAAGGAAAACAATAGGGCTTCGCACCTCTGGTGCAGGCCATTCTGGCCTGCTCCTCGGTGCTCGGGCCCTAATAAACGACACAAAAACAATAGGGTCCTACGCACCTTTGGTGCTCGGGCCCTAATAATAAAGAAACGACATAAAAACAATAGGGTCCTACGCACCTTTGGTGCTCGGGCCCTAATTAGTTTGATCCTACCAGTTCGGCAGACTTCACGCTCTTTACTCTGTTTCCAGGTACGAAGTGATGGAATGGCTCGCCAGTCCCGACCGGTGTTGTGCCTAATTCAAACCCCCGGTCTGAAATCAACCCCCTACGCGTGCACGCGCACAGTACCGTCCTAATTCCTGTAGATGGCACTAAAAACACGGAAGATTGTGTCAAATGTTTTTCTGGTCCTAACGCCAAAAGATCAATTTGAAGAAAACGTATACAGCTTCCTGTAGATGGCAGAATAAACTCAGGAATGTAATTATTTGCTTTTAAAACCACCTGCGTGAATTCCAACCGCGTATTTATTTTGCGTTAATACCTAGACTTACTTAAATTACTCGGATACACAAGTAAAAAAAATATATTTAAATGGTTAATTTCCTTTTATTAACATGGACATAACCTAACACACACACCCCCCCCTCCTGCTTATTTATTTTTCCTTCATACTCAGAGTTACCAAACTTGCTGTGAAAAAAATACTACATTTATGCTAACAACATGGACAGCTGTATTATTTACGGGGGTATTATTTGGGCAAGCTGAATGTAAACCCCCTGCCTGAATTCTACCCCCCTCTATTTCTTTTTCCTTTATACTCAGTTACCAAACTTGCTGTGATACACCTACACAAGTAATAATGTATGTGTAAAATACTACAGTTATGCTAACAACATGGACAGCTGTATTATTTAGGGGGAATTATTTAGGCAAGCTGAATGTTTATTTTTCTTCCATAAACAAATCTCTGTCAAATAAAAATAAACAAAGTTTCACTTTTTTTTTATTTGTGTGCTGTCTTTGGTTTGCAAAGCATTAAATAAGATTTTGTGATTCTGTAAAATAAATAAATGTATAAGTATTAATTGAATATTAATGGACAAAGTCGAAAGTAAGATATTTTCTGAAAGTTTGGAAGGTTTACCAATGCAATACTCAAAAAAAGGATACAGCTATGCTTTTTAAAAGTAATTTCAACCTCGCTGTAGTTGCTGTTCAATTTAAAGTGTCATGTTTTATCCAACACCCGATCACATCAAGGATTGACCAATCAGGACTCTGCCTTGGGTGCGGGGATACCGTGTGCCAAAGAGGAGGCGCAAAACAGTAGGAGTTTTACCTGTGTAATTAGTCTTTAATGACAGATATTGGCATTAACACTTTATTTTCAAGATATTAGTGTGTAAAATAATAATTTCCAGGTGTAAACAGCAGGACGTGAAGAAAACAACTTTTAACAACTTTCTTTCGACTTGTCATTTTGAAAGGTAAATATGTTTCTATTGTCACATTATAGCCAGATTTACAGTAGAGTTGACTGGGGTTGATTACATTCGTGTTGAATTCTTCAGGTGTAGCAAAGATTATAAGACAACTAGCTGGAAGTCATGAAAGTTCAAAAAGCTTTTTGTTACAAATGAAATCAAACTAAACCAGAGGTGGAAAGTAATAAATTACTGTACATGTACTCACAAAACTGTACTTTAGTATTTTCTTGTGTACTTTTACTTAAAGTATTTAATTTTTAAGTATGGGGGGGTTGGTTCCAAAGGACACTTTCGAACTACACTAGAATCCCCCTCCCTACCCCCATTGTTAAAGCAAACACCTCTGAGTAGAATATTTTATTACTCTTTCCACCTCAAAATTAAAGCAAACAACAACACAACAAGTATAGGAATCACTTTAAAAGATTTGTGTATGTGTTGTGTACGCTAGAGGGTATTGTGCTCCTAAACACTATTCACATTTTTTGGTTTGTCAGCTATGGTAGCTTATCACAGCTTTGCAAATCTTACGTAAAAGAAAAGTGATAGAATTTCCTTTTTTTTTTTCAATTATTTATGTATTTGTATATTTATTTATTTATATTAAAATGTGTCTGCCTATCTTGAATTTAGTTGAATAATGAATAAATCACATTAATATGTTGTAACATTTAAAGGTCCTTTCTGTGTTAGTCTACATCAAGAGGGAAAACATTTAATTGTTAAACTTTTGTTACCTTTGGATGTAAACATTTTAAGATGTTACAATTTTAGATGTTACACTTTTTTTTTTACCATCATACTATCAATTAGTAAAACAAGATATAGAAATCTATGCAAAAAAAAAAAACCCTGTTGACAGCCAACCCTTATTTATTCATTTGTGCTTTTTGGTCTGTAGATTATGGATCCTACAATGTATAGTGCTATTGTAACCTACAAAACAGGCGGTGGGTATCCTCTGGGATTATCCAAGGACCAGAAGTCAAGTTTTCGGGAAAAAAAATGCTATTTTTGACATTGAAGGTATTTTGACATAAGACTATGTGATAAATCAATATTGTTATTTTTAAAACCCTTTTGCAACATAAAATGTAGCTATATATTATTATATTCCATTAGGATAATTTAAGAGAGGCCTGTTATTTTTATAATTTAATGTTACGCTAAGCTTTATTTTTACACAATTTGTTTTACATTGTTTGACAACGGACCCGATGTACAGATGTCTAGTTTTCTCTATTTGTACTGTATAATTGTAATTCTTGATGCTTTAATTAATAGGTATTGTATTGTTACTATATCATTCAGATAGTCAGCTCTACTACAGAAGATACAAAGGAACTGCCCGTGAACTGAGATTAAAGGTTGTCTGTGGTGCAGAGGATGCAAATAAATGCTTTATAGAGTTTCACACTAGCAGCATTGGTGCACATTGTGGACAAAAAAAACCCCAAAGATGCCATATCCAAAAGGTTTTACTGGCCAGGGATGTCCGAGGATCTTGACAAATGGGTAATGACACTGATCAAAGTTAACAAATTTAATAAAATCTCTCTTTTCTTTTGATGCTTACTGATCATTTCTTTTTAAACAGGTGGCTGAATGTGTGGCATGTCAGGCCACTAAAGCATCAATTAAAGAAGAGGTCAAAATTACACCTATACAGGTAATCTATCTATCCATCTATTCATCCATCCATCCATCCCTCCCTGAAACCCAGAACACGTTATATTTAATTGCACATGTATGTAATAGAATACTTACGTAATTGACTAAATATTTTTATCAAATTGTAATTTTTATCATATTTTTTGCAAGGTCACACAACCCTTCGAACTTTTGGGGATTGATCTGATCGGGAAACTCGCTTGCACAGACAGTGGCAATCAATATATATGCGTAATAATTACTGATTACTTGACTAAATGGCCACAGGCTTATTCACTCAGAAGTAAGTCTGCAGAGGAGGTCACAAACTGTATTATCAAGTTTTTCAATCAGTTTGAGGCACCAAAACGCATACTCACAGACCAAGGGAGGGAGTTTGTTAATCAGGTAAATCCAAGCTGTAACATACCATACAGTGCTCAAATGTACTATAAATATTTACCTATATTGACAATAATTAAATAACAATTTTGTTTTATAATCAGATCAACCAAAATGTGTCCAAAATTCTTGGCATCAAAAGGAGTTTGTGCTCACCCTATCATCCCCAGACCAACGGTCTAGTCGAAAGGATGAATGGAACCATACAGAGGTACTACATTTTGACATCAATTTTAACACAAAGATCCTTAAAAATTTTTACATCCACCTATATGAAAATGTAATGTGTTTATTGCAGAACTATAATGGCGTTTGTAAGGATTGTTAGAAACCAAGTAAAGAATACACAGGTACTTATATATATCTTCTGCTAAAACTATTTTAATGTTAATTATTTGTTTAAGGGCTCTCGGCAAATTGGTCTCCAAAAAACCGAACACCTTGATGCTGTTATGTTTGGACTAAGGACCAAAAAACAGATGACAACAAAGTTCTCTCCTTTTTATATGATGTTTGGTCGTGAGGCACAATACCCTTCTCAGGTCCCAGAAGATTATCAGGTGGGTTGTCTTCTATGTTCTATGTTTGTTTAATTTTTAATTGTATGTATCGCATTCAGTATGAACTTTGACTAGCACAGCACAGAGTCACTTTAAACACTTTAATTGCAGCACATGGACAGTTCAAACTGGGTCATTTTTATCTGTAATTCTATCAATGTCTGTCTGATAATAATTCCATCCCTTCTGTCTAAATAATGTGTATATTTTTTTTAGTATTTTTATTTATTTATATATATATATATATAAATAAAAATACTAAAAAAAAATATATACACATTATTATATAATAATGTGTATGTGTATATATTTTTTTAGTATTTTTATTTATATATATATATATATATATATATATATATATATATATATATATATATATATATATATATATATATAAATAAAAATACTAAAAAAAAATATATACACATATACACATTATTATATAATAATGTGTATATGTGTATATATATATTTTTTTTTATTTATATATATATATATATATATATATATATATATATATATATATATATATATATATATATATATATATATATAAATACTAAAAAAATATATATACACATTATTTAGACAGAAGGGATGGAATTATTATCAGACAGACATTGATAGAATTACAGATAAAAATGACCCAGTTTGAACTGTCCATGTGCTGCAATTAAAGTGTTTAAAGTATATATATATATGTATGTATGTATGTATGTATTACATTTTATAGTTATACTTTAATAAACCCTTTTTATACTTTCTTTTTATTTTATTATGTTTTTACTTCTATGTTGGACAGAGGTATAAAGGATTTCACTATATCATATGTGTATGTGACAAATAAAATTTGAATTTGAACTTGCCTGCATGAAATTGAGATGATCAGGTATTTTTAACTAGAAGCAAATGTTCCATTTTCAGATCGACAGCTCTGTTGAAGCTGTGGTGGGAATTGAAAAAATGACTGAGGACGTCCTGAAACTCAATGAAGTTCTTCAAACTGCACTTACCCACACTGCTCAGGTCAAAAAAAAAAAAGACAAATAAAGAATATAAAGCAAAGAAAGTGAAATTCTCTGTGGGTGACAAGGTGTGGAGATGTAATGTTCGGAGCCAGCAGAGAAAAGGTGGAAAATTAGATCCAAATATTTTAGGTCCATACACAATTAAAGACATTAAAGGCAAGAATGCTGATCTGATAGATGAGAGAGGGGTTATTTTGCCAAGAATCAATATTGACCACTTAAGATTATATATTGAGGAGATGCCACGCATTCCACACAAGATTGTATCCAGATCAACAGAGGCAAATCCATTACAAAAAACCTGTCCAACTGCTGATCACCTGCAATCTCAAAAGTGACAGAGTCATATGTCACCACCGCTGTATCTGTTTCACCATCACCTGCAATTTCCAAAAGAGCTGCATCACCTGTCTCAACAAGGGTTTCACCATCACCTGTCATCTCAAAAAGAGCTGCATCACCTGTCTCACCAAGGGTTTCACCATCACCTGCCATCTCCAAAAAAGCTGCATCACCTGTCTCACCAAGGGTTTCACCATCACCTGCCATCTCCAAAAAAGCTGCATCACCTGTCTCACCAAGGGTTTCACCATCACCTGCCATCTCCAAAAAAGCTGCATCACCTGTCTCACCAAGGGTTTCACCATCACCTGCCATCTCCAAAAAAGCTGCATCACCTGTCTCACCAAGGGTTTCACCATCACCTGTCATCTCCAGAACAGCTACATCACCTGTCTCCCCAAGGGTTTCACCATCACCTGCCATCTCCAAAAGAGCTGCATCACCTGTCTCCCCAAGGGTTTCACCATCACCTGCAATCCCCAAAATATCTGCATCACCTGTCTCCCCAAGGGTTTCACCATCACCTGTCATCTCCAAAAAAGCTGCATCACCTGTCTCCCCAAAGGTTTCACTATCACCTGCCATCTCCAAAAGAGCTGCATCACCTGTCTCTGTATCTGTGTCATCATCACCTACCACTAGAGCAAAAGCAGTACAGCACCGCCTCATCAGCAGTACGTCAGCAGAAGAAGAGCTATAAACTAATGAAAGCTAACAGTCATGTTTTCTCATACTTATTATTTTCTTATGACATTTATCAATACAGTTGTTCAAGAGGCATGGGCAGGAAAAAATGCCTATGTGTTGCTCTCCAGAATTGGGCCGTATAAAATATTTTTTGCAGACATTAACAAAACCGCTCCAAGTAATGAGCTTGAAAGTGAGGTAAGATTTTTTTAGCATTTTAAAATGTTTTGTGGTTGAAACTGTAGATATCAAACGTTAACATCCACTGCTAACCCCACACCGTTTTGTTTTCTTGTTTAAGTTTATTAATGCATACATATTTCTTCTTGTGAGGCGTTTCAATGCACAACCAAAAGAGCAGGCATTCCAAATTGACTCATATGAAATGACGAAAATTTGGAATGGAAACAAATCCAAATTAAAGGTTGGTTTGCTCTGGTTTATTTATGTACCAATTATGAAACATTAAATTTGAACATATTTCAGTCCTCTTTTAAATTTTAGGTTGATCCCACAATGTACAAGTATCTCATTGGCATTGTGAATGACCACCACCACTGGACAGTTGTGGTAAACAAATGAAGTGTTCTTAGACATTATATTTTAAACCTTGGAAATAACTTCCAATATTGTGTTCTGCATACTGTATGCCATTTGATTAAATGTTAGGTGGTAAACGTTTAAGCTTCTTTTTTAAGGTAGATTTACCAAAATAACATTAACAGTTAATATTAAATTTAAAATTATGAATATGAAAATTCATATTTTTGAAATAACTAATATTTATATGAAAAATGTAATATTTTGGTCAGAAAATGTCTTGTAATATCATATCTCGTTATAAAAATGTAAATGTATCATGGGTAAGCGCATGCTGTTTGGGCAAAAACGCTTGGATCGAAAAACCGCTTTCTCTTCGCCCTAAAAGGCTGAGATTTGCGCAATCGCGTTTTCAGACCATAAGAAGCTCATTCTTGACACCACGTAGAGAAGGCTTTGCCAAAAATGTGCTGTTGATTCGTTTTTCATTAATTATAACTTTCATTCTTTTTATTTTTATTTTTTTCATTCTTTTTTTGCAGTTTTCAACAGTTTTTATGAAATTATGATTATTAATATAAAAATTATGGTTTGTCAATGACTGTCAATTTTTTTTATATTTTCAATTGTTTTTATATTGCAGGTGAAACAAGAACATTTGGAAATTAGACCTGAATTTCCCCAAATCACTCGCAAACACATTTGATTTCATACAGCGTGTACTGATGTCAATGGGACAGAATGCCCCCAAGCCCACAGTCTATGTGTTGTTGTGCTGCAGTTAATGTGGAATATTGTTACCACCTGTACAGTGTTGTAGACTGAGGCCTAGGTGTTTTCTGATACAGTATGTTTACGAAATTTAAACTGAAATGTAATTTATAGCATTTATCTGTACATTTTTGAACAGTGTGGCTGTGACCAGTTCTGTTTCATTTATTGAAATTTAACTGTTTTAATGTTTAAACAATTTTGCACAATAAATACATTTAATATGATGTTTAATGTGTTTTGTGGACTGAATAAAGCTTTAACAGTCAAAAGAACAATGATATTTGTCAATTTAATTTATAATCATTTGGAATTTTAGTTTAATTTTTAAGTTGACTTAAATATGTAAGGAAGTGAACTTAAAATTTTAAGTGCAAAATATAAAACACCAACTTAGATGAACTCAACAATTTAAGTACAGTCTACATGAGCACCAAGTGAACTTAAATAAACAAGTTTTGGAAAATCCATTAATCAATTCAATTGAGTAAACGAGTTTACTCAATAGGTTGAGTTCATTGAACTTATTAGGGTTTTTAGTGTAGAAGCCTGAGCTTGCGGAATCGCATTTTCAGCCCGTTAGAAACTCATTCCTGACAGCACATAAAAGCTTTGCCAAATATGTGTTGTATCGTTTTACATTAATTATGACATTTTACCCATTTTCATTCTTTTTTTGCAGTTTTTTGAAATTATGATTTGAATATGAAATTAACATTTTTGAAATAACTATCATTATATGAAAATGTCATTTATTCAAACATGTTTTGTAATATAATATCTCATAAAAAACGTGCATTTCTCATTGGCAAGTTCATGCTGTATGTGCATATCACTTTGTACGAAAACCGCTTTCTCTTCGTCCTAGAAGCCTGAGACTTGCGGAATCGCTTTTCAGCCTGTTAGAAACTCATTCCTGACAGCACATAAAAGCTTTGCCAAATATGTGTTGATGAATCTTTTTACATTAATTATGACTTTCTAACCCATTTTCATTTTTTTTTTGCAGTTTTCAACAGTTTTTATCGAATTATGAATTTGAATATGAACATTAATATTTTTGAAATAACTATTATTTATATAAAAATGTCATATTTGGTCAGAAATGTTATGTAATATAATATCTCATAAAAAAAACCTGCATTTCTCATGGGCAAGTTGTGAATATTCGCTTGGTTCGAAAAACCGCTTTCTCTTCGTCCTAGAAGCCTGAGACTTGCGGAATCGCATTTTCAGCCCGTTAGAAACTCATTTCTGACAGCACATAAAAAGCTTTGCCAAATATGTTGTGTTCTATCTTTTTTCATCAATTTTGACTTTCTAACCCATTTTTATTCTTTTTTTTGCAGTTTTCAACTGTTTTTATAAAATTATTATTAGGACTATGAAAATTAATAATTTTTAAATAACTATAATAATTTTATGAAAAATGTTATATTTTAGTCAGACAATGTTTTGTAATATGATCTCATCATAAACATGGAAAAAAATCATGGGGAAATGCATGCAGTTTGTGCATATTTGTTCAGTTCCAAAAACCGCTTTCTCTTCGTCCGGAATCGCATTTTCAAGACAGCACATAAAAAAAAACTAACTTTCTATCGGCTTCTTCCACTAGGGGTCGCCACAGCTCTTTGCAAAATAGGGGTTTTGAGTTCGTTTTTTAATCATCATGACTTTCTAACACAGTTATATTCTTCTAAGAACATGGTTTTTAATGTAAATTTTTTATATTGCACTTTTTAATGGTTTTTCATTAAACGATGCTTTTAAATATAAAATTTAATATTTTCACAATAACTATCATTTTAATTGTAAATTTCATATTTATTTGTCAAAATATGATTTGTATGGGCACACTTTTTAGTTTTTTGTTTCTTAATGCCAATTTTTTTAAAGGTCTTCCATACGCATATGCTTCTGAATATGAAAATTCATATTTTCATAATGACTATTATATTTTATGTAAAAAAAATCATATTTTTGTGAACCCCATGGTTTGTCATGTAAAAGTTTTTTGTTCACGGATAACACTTTTTAACGTTTTTTTCATTTAATTGTGCTTATGAATTTAAATATTCATATTTTTACAATAACTCTTTTTATAAAAAACTTTACATTTCTGTCTAAACATATTTTGTCATTTCACCATTTTTCGTGCACTTATTGCACTTATTAATAGTTTTTAATGCAATTTATGCTTAATGTTTATGAAAATTCATATTTTCACAACAAATTTTTTATGATAAAGGTTAACATATTTTTTGATTAAATTGTGGTTATGGATAAGAAATGTAATATTTTAATAAAAAAATTTTGTATAAAAGAAAGTCAGATTTTGTTCATCCATTGTCATTACGTTTTGCGTTGAATTGTTGCACTTTCAACGGTTTTCAGTTAAATGAAGCTTATTGTATATGAAAAGTCATAATTTCACAATGACTTGTAAAAACTTTGTCATATCACGTTTTTTATTGAATTTTTGCACTTTTTAATTATTTGTATGAATATAAAAATGTAAATTTGACCCATTTATTTCATATTTTTATTTTTTTTAAAGTTATATTTTTCTCAGCGCATGGTTTTAAAGTAAGTTTTTTGCTTAGATATTGCACGTTTTTAAATGTTTCTAAAAACTTGATTTGTATAGCCACTTTATTGTTTTGCGTTCACTTATGGCACTTTTTCAAAGGTTTTTCATGAACATATGATGTATATTTTACAATAACTCTTATTTTTATCATGAGGGATAATCATTTTATGCAATTATGATTATGAATATGAACTTTAATATTTTAATAAAAACAATAAATATTTTATTCAAGAAAGTTTTTTTTAAACCATTGTTTATCATTTTTTGCTTAGATTTTTTGCACTTTCAACGGTTTTTTTAGTTAAATGATGCCTATGAATAACAAAAGTCATAATTTCTCATTATCTTGTAAAAACTTGATCTGTCATACACATTTTTCAATGAAATTTTGCACTTTTTTTTTTTTTTTACAGTTTTTCCTGAAATTCCTTTAAATATGAAAATTAATATTTTACCAATTAATTTCATATTTATAAAAGAAAAGTCAAATTTACATCAAAACATGGTTTATCATGAAATCTTTTTCGTTTATTTATTGCATAGATTTTTTTTGTAAAATTATGAATGTGAATGTATATTTTCACAATAAATTGTAAAAACTTGATCACGGTTTTCATTGAATTTTTGCACTTTTCAACAGTTTTTTTAATGAAAATATTCTGATATGAGAATATGAGATAATATGAGAATTTATATTTTTACCAATAAATTTAATCTTTTTATTTAAAAAAAATAATAATTTGCAAACCACAAAATCGTTTTATTGAACAATCAACAATCACAGATACAAAAATGTAAACAGAAATTCTCCTTTTTTTTCCTTTTTTATACAACAAAGAGCAAACATCCCCACCCCACCACACAAAACACAAACAAACCCCCAGACAAAGACACACACACACATGAGCACGCACACACACCCCACATCCCCCTTTTAAAACAACTGAAGAAACAAAAGAAAGGTTATGTATACAGTCCAATTTCAACCGATTTAGATCTTCAATCAGGTAACACCCATAGTCTCCTAAAATAAGAAATATCAGGTTGCCACTTGCAAAAAAAGATGTCAGTAGAACCCCTCAGTGTATATTTTATTTTCTCCGATTTAAGAAAAAACATCAAATTTGTAAACCACCGAGATATGGAGGGACATCCTATTGTTTTTCAGTGCAGAAGTATGCAACGTCTGGCCAACAAAGATGAGAAGGCTAAAACATCTTTGTGTACAGAACTCAGTGATACCGACTCATCGGTAACCTCAAATATAGCGATCAGTGGGCATGGCTTCAATTGCACTTCAAATATGGAGGACATAATGCCGAAAAAACCTGTCCAGAATGTATGTAATTTTGGGCACAGAATAAACATATGACTTAAATGACAGGGGGAAGCATGACATCTGTCACATCTGTCCTCAACCCCGGGATAGATTTTTGCCTGTTTCGATTTGGAAAGATGAATTCTGTACAAAACCTTAAACTGAATTAGACTGAGGCGGGCACAGGAAGTGGTAGACCGTATCCTATCTACGGCCTTCTCCCACCGTTCGTCGCCAAACTGCAGCCCTAACTCCTCCTCCCAAGCGGTCCTGGTTTTATCTGTATTACAGCTATTGAGAGATAAAATGAAACTGTATATCCAGGAAATCAAACTACGCTGGTGTGGAGTAAACATGACTAAACTCTCCCAAGGTTGCTTTGGGGGTACAGAGGGAAAATTGGGAAGGCATTTAGATACATGCCGTCCTAGCTGATGAGCTGACAATCTGCTTGGTTTGTGACCGTATTCATAATACGATGTTGGCTGATAGCCGATGAAATTTCCCTGAGTTTAGCTCTGTGCTCCCGACATATGAAAGAAGAGTACGAAATAGATGCACAGAAATCCTTGTCTGCCAGGAGATGCGAATTAAACTGCCAAAGAGATTGTGTGGGTCTATGGGTTAAGAATTGGATATCCAATGCTAGAGGAGCATGATCAGAGTTCACAATGCCCAAAAAATCTGTAGATACAACCGAGCGTTTAAGACGGCTATCAATAAAAAATAATCAATTCTGGAATATGAATGATGCACCGGGGAGAAAAATGAGAATTTTTTTTATCCCGGGATTGCGACATCGCCATGGGTCTACCAAGCCGTTCTGTGACACGAAATAGGAGAACGTTTTAGACATTGCAGATTGAGACACAGCACGAGAACTAGAACGATCCAAAACAGGGTTCAAAACACAATTCAAATCTCCACCAAAAATGATCAGATGGGTATTTATAAAGGGAAGACTGCTCAGTAACCTATTCGCAAAATCAGGATCATCAAAGTTTGGAGCGTAAATAATACGCTCCAAACCTGGCTGATACAGACCTTGGTCTGTATCAGCGTACCAGCCACAATTACATATCTGCCATTCCTATCTGCAATTATATGGGTAGGTGAAAACCGTATGCTTCTATTTACTAGGATGGCCACTCCTCGTGCCTTAGAATTGAAATTGGAGTGGAAAGTTTGACCCACCCAAGGACGGTGAAGCCTATGATGATCTCTGACTCGGAGGTGTGTTTCCTGTAAAAAAATACTATGTCGGCGCGTAAGCATTTCAGGTGGGTAAAAACCCTAGAACGTTTAATAGGATTAACCATACCCCTAATATTTCAGCTAAGGAACCGGATAGCTGCACCACTGCCAGCTAAATGTGAGTCTGTATTAGTGTCAGCCATTCATCCAAAAACAACTACACAAAAAAAATTTAAACAGGACCTGTGAAGCCAGGGGGATCCCCACCCCCACACCCCTGTGCGCGTGCATCCGACACACAAACACATACCCAACACACAAGTAGATTCCCCATTCTAACAGTTACCCCAGGGGACAGCAACATGAACTAACAAAAAAGAAACCTACCGCCGCCCACACAAATAAATGTGCTAACGACACGGAGAACAAGCCTATCCTAAACAAAGAGAAGGCTCCAGCAGATTCATTACAACATAAATCATGCGCAACTATATCTAGTTCACGGCTACTCATCCCCGGTCTACATAAACATATAAACTATGTTTCTAGAGGAAAATGAATTCCCAACGTATATCGACCAAGCACTTATGAAACGAACAGTTTCAAGTTTTCAGGTTTCAAGTTTTCAGGATCACTTACACTTTGATTCCCGTAAAAAATAACAATTGAAGAAAAATAAATAAATAAATAAATAAAATTAAAACCCAAAAAAAAACCCGAACACAACAACACAAAGTGCGTAAAGTGAAAGGCGCTGCCGCTGCACCTCGTTAAATGCAGCCCATGCTTTTGCGGTTTTTATGGTCGGGAAAAAAATGTTCAGGCCCTTAAACTGAATTCGCTGTAATTCTCTGGTGCGCCGTCCCAGCCAACATGTCCATGTGGCCCGTGGGCATGGGGTCAGAGTGGGCACTTTGATGGTCTGAATGTGGGCCCCAGTTAGGTTGCCCATTTTGTTTATTTGATGGCCCTGTATGGGCCACATTTGGGCTTTATTTATCTATATTTGTCAAAAGAAATCTATCATTCAATTATTTAAACGATTATAAATTTAAGTGTTTTTTGCGTGTTTTATAAGATCAACAGATTAACACAAATGTTATCTATTAACAAATAACCTTTAGTTTGATTTACCTTGATTATTGACCCGAGTCTTTCCTTTGAGTCTCACGTGAACAATATCACCAGGATCGCCTTCTTTCACCTTAGAAATATTGCTAAAATTAGAAATATGATGTCGTTACAGGATGCAGAAAAACTAGTTCATGCTTTTGTTACTTCTAGATTGGACTACTGTAACGCTTTACTGTCTGGGTGTGCGAGTAAGTGCATAAATAAGCTTCAGTTAGTCCAGAATGCAGCAGCAAGGGTCCTCACCAGATCTAGGAAATACGACCACATCACCCCTGTTTTAATCAGTCTACACTGGCTCCCAATCAAATCTCGCATTGATTATAAAATATTACTACTGACGTATAAAGCACTTAACGGTCTCGCACCGCAGTATCTGAGTGTTTTATAAGATCAACAGATTAACACAAATGTTATCTATTAACAAATAACCTTTAGTTTGATTTACCTTGATTATTGACCCGAGTCTTTCCTTTGAGTCTCACGTGAACAAAGCAGCTTTACACAGATAATGTGGTGATTAAATGTAAATATGTTCTTTATAAGTATGTTTGTCCCTGATGAGCAACTGTGGCAAGGAAAAACTCCCCGAGATGGCATAAGGAAGAAACCTTGAGAGGAACCAGACTCAAGAGGGAACCCATCCTCATCTGGGTTGCACCAAATGTCCATTTGAAGCATATATACAAAGTTGCGGGGTACAGTGATGATGATCAGAAGCAAACTGCACTCCCGAGTCAGTGCAGCAGACCGCCGACACCAATACAGTCCAATCCATCCTCAAAGCACCCGTTCTACTCCGGGATTTCATGGAACCACCCAAGGTGTTGATGAGATACTGTCCCAAGCTGCACAGAAGTGTGAAAATCCACGGAGGGTAGAGGGGCAGGAACAGTGGTCACTGGAGCCTCAGGAGCATGTTTAACTCGATCGAGAGAGAGAGAGAGAGAGAGAGAGAGAGAGAGAGAGAGAGAGAGAGAGAGAGAGAGAGAAAGGGTGACGGGAAGAGAAGGATAGGGATTATTAAGTGTAACTATTGGTGTATGAAAGTTAATGTCACTGTGCAGTTTGGACTCCGGCAAGACTCGCTATGGCAGCATAACTAAAAGGGAGAACCAGAAGGTAACACAGACATGAGGGATCTCTGGGATAAGAGACGACCCACCACACCACCGTCAACAAACCTGAGTGACCGTGTGAATGTGAGGGGACGACAGCATACAAATATACCAGTTCACCAAACACTCTATATCCATGCTCCCTCCAGATCTGAGCCTTTACCTAAGAAAAAAAAATCTACTGATAAAAGGCTTGACTAAATAAATAAGTTTTCAACCTCGACTTGAACACTGAGACCGTGTCTGAGTCCCGAACACTGATTGGAAGGCTGTTCCATAACTGTGGGGCTTTATAAGAGAAAGATCTGCCCCCTGCGGTAGTCTTCATTATTTGAGGAACCAACAGATAGCCAGCACCTTTTGATCTAAGTAGGCGTGGAGGATCATACTGGTACAGAAGTTCACTCAGATACTGCGGTGCGAGACCGTTAAGTGCTTTATACGTCAGTAGTAATATTTTATAATCAATGCGAGATTTGATTGGGAGCCAGTGTAGACTGATTAAAACAGGGGTGATGTGGTCGTATTTCCTAGATCTGGTGAGGACCCTTGCTGCTGCATTCTGGACTAACTGAAGCTTATTTATGCACTTACTCGCACACCCAGACAGTAAAGCGTTACAGTAGTCCAATCTAGAAGTAACAAAAGCATGAACTAGTTTTTCTGCATCCTGTAACGACATCATATTTCTAATTTTAGCAATATTTCTTAGGTGAAAGAAGGCGATCCTGGTGATATTATTCACGTGAGACTCAAAGGAAAGACTCGGGTCAATAATCACACCAAGGTCTTTGACAGCCGTACATGCTGAAACAGAAACACCATCCAGAGATGCTACGTAATCAGAAAGTTTGCTTCTAGCTGCATGTGGTCCTAGTAAGAGTACTTCCATCTTATCTGAGTTGAGCAGAAGAAAGTTATTAAGCATCCACTGTCTAATGTCCTTTACACACTTCTCAACACTGTTTAGCTGATCTCTCTCATCTGGCTTTGCTGAAATATACAGCTGTGTGTCATCAGCATAGCAATGGAAGCGAATCCCATGTTTATGAATGATTTCACCAAGAGGCAGCATATATAAAGAGAAAAGCAGTCGGCCTAAGACAGATCCTTGAGGAACACCAAACTTTACCTCATAGAGTGTGGAGAACTCACCATTTACATCCACAAACTGATAGCGATCAGTCAAATAAGACCTGAGCCAAGAGAGAGCTGTTCCCTTTATTCCTACAACGTTCTCAAGTCTAGCAAGCAGTATAGTGTGATCAATGGTGTCAAAAGCTGCACTAAGGTCGAGCAAAACAAGTAAGGAGACAAATCCCTGATCAGAGGCCAATAACAGGTCATTTACCACCTTAACTAGCGCCGTCTCTGTGCTATGATGAGGCCGAAATCCTGACTGATACACTTCAAAAATGTTATTCATAAGTAGGTGTGAGCATAACTGCTGTGCTACAACCTTTTCTAAAATTTTGGATATAAAGGGGAGATTTGATATCGGTCTGTAGTTGGACAACTGACATGGGTCAAGGTCAGGTTTCTTAATAAGGGGGTGGATAACTGCCAGTTTGAAGGATTTAGGTACATAACCAGTGCTAATGGAAGAGTTAATTATTTTTAAAACTGGTTTGATTACCTCTGGAGTTATCTGTTTAAAGAAACTAGTAGGCAATGGATCGAGAATGCAGGTTGATGATTTTGATGAGGAGATTAATGAAATTAAGTCCTTCTCATGAATAGGAGTGAAGCTTTGTAGTTGATTGTCCGTTATAATTACACTGCTGTCTACAGGGTTATTTGTAAAATAATTTGGATTTATATTAACCGTCTGGATTTCTTGCCTGATGTTTTCAATTTTATTATTAAAAAAGTTCATGAAATCATTACTACCTATTGATGGTGTGCATGTGAGTGCAGTGCTTTTATTCCCTGTTAATTTTGCTACCGTGCTGAATAAAAATCTAGGATTATGCTTGTTATTTTCTATGAGGGTGGAGAAATATGCTGATCTAGCAGCACTAAGAGATTTTCTATAATTTAAGAGGCTGTCCTTCCATGCAATTTGAAATACTGTTAATTTTGTTTGACGCCATTTACGTTCTAATTTTCGAGTGGTCTGTTTTAAGGTGCGTGTATGATCAGTATACCACTGTGCTAATTTTTTCTCCCTGATCATTTTGGTCTTAAGGGGAGCTACATCATCTAGAGTGTAACGTAACGTTGTTTCTAGATGTTCAGTGGCCCAATCGAGCTCTGCGGGGTCTGACGGAGATCTGTCTAATATCGTAATTTCGGGAAGATTATTAATAAAACGCGCTGCTGTAGCTGACGTGAAAGTACGCTTAACACGGTAACGTGGTGAGGTAGAAATGCAATGACTTAGGCAAATTTTAAACGAGATTAGATAATGGTCTGAAATAGCTTCAGACTGTGGAATTATGACTAAGTTTTTTATTTTTAATCCAAATGTTAACAACAAATCGAGAGTGTGTCCACCACTATGAGTGGGTCCTATAACATTCTGATTAATTCCAACTGAATCTAGAATGGACACAACTGCAGCTCTTAAGGAGTCTTCCTGATTATCAAAATGAATATTAAAGTCTCCAACAATTAATGCTTTGTCTAAAGAAGTAGCTAAATTTGTAATGAAATCTGCAAATTCTATCAGAAAATCAGAGTAGGGCCCTGGGGGTCTATAAATAATAATTAGTGGAATTAACTGGCTTGACCTGCTTTCGGACACTGAACATTTTATGTTGGTGTAAAGAACTTCAAATGTTTTACATTTGTATTTAGTCTTTTGTGTGACGTTTAGATTATTATAAATAGCTGCTACTCCACCTCCTCTGCCATTTAGACGGGGTTGGTGTATGTAACTATACCCAGGAGGACTCGCCTCATTTAATGCTACATATTCATTCGATTTAATCCACGTTTCTGTCAAACACATGACAGAAACTCCTGGTCGGTAATAATTTCGTTTATAGTCAGCGCTTTTGGCGTGAGAGATCTAATATTCAGCAGTCCTATTTTTAGATCAGAGGTGCTGGCTGTGCGTTCAGTCCTATTTAATTTAATGTTAATCAGGTTACTTAAACAGACTTTCTGATAACTCCTATATTTTGGTTTTGCTCGGGGGACAGACACAGTCTCAATATGGTGGATCCTGAGTGACGACTCTGTGCAGCTAGCAGACGGTCGGTTTAGCCTGTCTGTCTGCTCCCTGGCCTTGGCTCTAGACAGTCACTTGTTAACTAGTGCTGTTCTGAGACTATGACCTATACTACAAGAAATGAGAGCAGCACCTTCCCGGGTGGGATGGACACCGTCCCACCAAAAAAGTCAGTCAGACTCCTTTCCGCATAGGAAGGGCATCCAGCGTAAAACATGTGCCAAATCAAATATGCGGATCACAAATGAGAATTTCATACCGGATCGGTCGAGGCCCGGGTTAACAACGACCGCCACAGGTATCGTTAGCCGACAGGGTACCGGTGGAAGTTGGGCTACTGTTGGCCGCAGGAGGAGAAGGAGAGGAGGAAGATGTCTACAGAGACGGCAGGGAAAGGAGCAGTGTGGGAGAGTGGAGGTTCGGGTTGGTACTTTAAATGTTGGTACTATGACGGGTAAAGGGTGAGAGGTAGCTGATATGATGGAGAGGAGAAAAGTAGATATGCTGTGTGTTCAGGAGACCAAGTGGTAAGGGAGTAAGGCCAGGAACATTGGAGGTGGATTTAAACTGTTTTATCATGGTGTGGATGGAAAGAGAAATGGTGTAGGGGTGATTCTGAAGGAAGAGTACAGTAAGAGTGTAGTGGAGGTGAAGAGAGTTTCTGATAGGGTGATGATCGTGAAGGTGGAAGTTAAAGGGATGATGATAAATGTCATCAGTGCCTATGCTCCACAAGTTGGCTGTGAGATGAAGGAGAAGGAAAGATTCTGGAGTGAATTAGATGAAGTGGTAGATGGTGTACCTAGGAAAGAACGATTGGTGATTGGGGCAGATTTTAATTGGCATGTAGGTGAAGGGAACAGAGGTGATGAGGCGGTGATGGGTAGGTATGGTTTTAAGGAGAGGAATGTGGAAGGGCAGATGGTGGTGGATTTTGCTAAAAGGATGGAAATGGCAGTGGTGAACACTTATTTTAAAAAGAAGGAGGATCATAGGGTGACATATAAGAGTGGAGGAAGGTGCACACAGGTGGACTATGTGCTTTGCAGAAGATGCAACCTAAAGGAGATTGGAGACTGTAAGGTGTTGGCAGGGGACAGTGTAGCTAGACAGCATCGGATGGTGGTCTGTAGGATGGTTTTGGAGGCGAAGAAGAAGAGGAGGAGAGTGAGGACTGAAAGAAGAATAAGATGGTGGAAACTGAAGGAGGAAGAGTATAGCGTGAGGTTCAGGGAATAGGTCAGACAGAGGCTCAGTGGTGTTAAGGAGGTGTTGGATGATTGGTCAACTACTGCAGGAGTGATGAGGGAGGCAGCTAGAAAAGTACTTGGTGTAACACCTGGAAATAGAAAGCAAGACAAGGAGGCGTGGTGGTGGAATGAGAAAGTACAGGAGAGCATAAGGAGAAAGAGGTTGGCAAAACAGAAGTGGGATAGACAGAGTGATGAGAAAAGTAGGCAGGAGTACAAGGAGATGCGGCAGCAGGTTAAGAGTGATGTGGGACCTAAACCTAAAGGATTTGTACCAATTGGCCAGACAGAGGGACCGAGCTGGGAAGGATGTACTGCAAGTTAGAGCAGTAAAGGATGGAGAGGAAAACGTGTTGACTAGTGAGGAGAGTGTGTTGAGAAGGTGGAGGGAATATTTTGAGCAGCTGATGAATGAGGAAAATCAGAGAGAGAGAAGGTTGGATGATGTGGAGTTGGTGAAGCAGGAAGTGGATAGGATTAGTAAGGAGGAAGTGAGAGCAGCGATTAAGAGGATGAAGAGTGGAAAGTCGGTTGGACCAGATGACATACCAGTAGAAGCGTGGAGATGTTTAGGAGAGATGGCAGTGGAGTTTTTGACCAGATTGTTTAACAGGATTTTGGAAGGTGAGAAGATGCCTGAGGAATGGAGAAGAAGTGTGCTGGTACCGATCTTTAAGCATAAGGGAGATGTGCAGTCTTGCAGTAACTACAGGGGAATTAAGTTGATCAGTCACACCATGAAGTTATGGGAAAGAGTAGTGGAAGCCAGGCTGAGAGAAGAGGTGACCATCTGTGAGCAACAGTATGGTTTTGGACAGGTTGACGGACGAGGTCAGACAGGAGTTACCCTGGACTATGATGTTTGCGGATGATATTGTGATTTGTTGTGAGAGTAGGGAGCAGGTTGAGAAGAGCCTGGAGAGGTGGAGATATGCGCTGGAGAGAAGGGGAATGAAACTCAGTAGGAGTAAGACAGAATACATGTGTGTGAATGAGAGGGAGGGCAGTGGAGTTGTGCGGTTGCCAGTGCAAAGTAATGGTGAGTGTGTTAGAGAAGTGAAGTAAAGAGTGCAGGCAGGGTGGAGTGGGTGGAGAAGAGTGACATGAGTGATTTGTGATAGTAGGGTATCTGCAAAAATGAAAGGGAAAGTTTATTGGTCTGTGGTAAGACCTGCGATGTTGTATGGATTAGAGACAGTGGCATTGAGTAAAAGACAGGAGGTGGAGCTGGAGGTAGCAGAGCTGAAGATATTGAGGTTTTCGTTGGGAGTGACGAGGATGGATAAGATTAGAAATGAGTTTATTAAAGGGACAGCGCATGTAGGATCTTTTGGTGACATGGTGAGGGAGGCGAGATTGAGATGGTTTGGACATGTGCAGAGGAGGGACATGAATTATATTGGTAGAAGAATGCTGAGGATGGAGCCACCAGGTAGGAGGAAAAGAGGAAGGCCAAGGAGGAGGTTTATGGATGTGGTGAGGGAAGACATGCAGGTAGTTGGTGTAAAAGAGGCAGATGTAGAGGACACGGTGGTATGGAGACAGATGATCCGCTGTGGCGACCCCTAATGGGAGCAGCCGAAAGAAGAAGAAGAAGAAGAAGATCGTTATAAGTAAGTTAACTTAAACTAATGTTACAGTGGTCAGTTCAAATTCACGGTCTAAAGCAGGGGTCACCAACATGGTGCCCGTGGGCACCAGGTAGCCCGCAAGGACCACATGAGTAGCCCGCGGGCCTTTTCTAAAAATAGCTGTTTCCTACTTTGTTAAATTATTGTTGATAATTATTATGAGAAATCATTAACATGATCAGTGTCTTCACATAGATGAATATCATTAATTATGAATAATAACATATAATTAATGGTAAATTGAGCAAATGTGTTATTTCAGATCAAACTGAAAACTGTGTGTATCAAACTGGTAGCCCTTCACATTAATCGGTACCCAAGAAGTAGCTCTCAGTTTCCAAAAAGGTTGGTGACCGCTGGTCTAAAGTGTACCAGTATACCAGGTGTGCAAGTAGGAATTTAATAATCGATCTGTGTTCAAGGCCCCACTACTTATTCTAGATATTAATCACAACAAAGCCTGAAATTCACCATATTAATGCATTTAACTTTTTGCATGGTATTGTGTAATTTGAACATCATTTACTCAATCAGTTAACAGTTTGGGCAAATGGTGGATTAGAGGGTGATTACAACCTTGTGATTTTTAGTCTTTTTATTTATTTATTTATTTATTTAGTTCTGATAGTCTTATGCTTATGTAACTTGCATGCTTTATACATACAAATAATGGGTTGATACAGTAGCATGCTCTACTTTATATAATTTTTTTTGCTTTACAGGTAGCCTGAGCAGAACCTTTGCTGAAAACTGTAAGTAAGAAGAGCTGGAGAAAGCGCTTGGTAAATGGTTCACAAATGCAAAAGAGACAGAGAAAACAACCGTGCTTTGAGAGGCCCAGCGGGACCATGATCGGACGGCAGTGCAGCCGGAAGTGTAAGTCATATAACCTATAGCTAGGGGTGCACAATTAATAATATTTTATCCCAATCACTGTTTTTGCCTTTGTTTAATTAAAGGGAATACTCCACCCTAAATGAAAAAATATCTCATAAATTACTTATCCTCAAGCATCCTATACAGTGGCTGAAAGAGCTCAACATGCTGCAACTTAAGAAAACACCAGCAAATTAAAAAAAAAAACAACTTTATCAGTTTGACAACACGTATTGCAAACCCCCCACAATGCAACCAAACACAGAAACATGCTAAGGGGAATGAGGTTAACAAAACAGAAGTGGGATCGACAGGGTGATGAGAAAAGTAGGCAGCAGCAGGTGCAGCAGCAGGTGCAGCAGCAGGTGAGAGGGATGTGGCGAAAGCCAAGGAAAAGGCATACGAGGAGCTGTATGAGAGGTTGAACACTAAGGAAGGAGAAAAGGATTTGTACCGATTGGGTGATGAGATCGACAGGGTGATGAGAAAAGTAGGCAGGTTGTACAAGGAGATGCAGCAGCAGGTGAAGAGGGATGTGGCGAAAGCCAAGGAAAAGCATACGAGGAGCTGTATGAGAGGTTGAACACTAAGGAAGGAGAAAAGATTTGTACCGATTGGCCAGGCAGAGGGACCGAGCTGGGAAGGATGTGCTTTGAGAAGGTGGAGGGAGTATTTTGAGCAACTGATGAGTGAGGAATATCAGAGAGAGAGAGAGGGTTGGGATGATGTTGAGTTGGTTGAAGCAGGAAGTGGATAGGATTAGTAAGGAGTAAGTGAGAGCAGCGTTTAAGAGGATGAAGAGTGGAAAGTGTGACATACCAGTAGAAGCATAAAGATGTTTAGAAGAGATGGCAGTGGAGTTTTTAACCAGATTGTTTAACAAGATTCTGTATGTTAAAAGGATGCCTGAGGTATGGAAAGGAGTGTGCTGGTACCGATCTTTAGGCATAAGGAGCTGTGCACACCTGCAATAACTACAAGTGAATAAAGTTGATCAGTCACACCATGAAGTTATGGGAAAGAGTAGTGGAAGCCAGGCTGAGAGAAAAGGGCAACAGTATGGTTTCATGCCAAGGAAGAGCACCACAGATGCTCTATTTGCTTTGAGAATGTTGATGGAGAAGTATAGAGATGTTCTCCATCATCTCTATCATATGTTTTATGAAAGAACTCTTTCATTTTTTTTTTGTCAAAACTTGATGTCATGTCACTTTTTTCCGTTCACATAAGATTTTTTTAATTTTTTTTATAAATTATGTTTCTGCATATAAAATTTCTAATTTTAACAATAACTTTCAGATTTTTATGTAAAAGTGTTTTTTACCAAAACACAATTTTTCATATCAACTTTTTCATTTAATTATTGGTCTTTTCAACGGTTTAACATGAAATTATGCTTATGTGTATGAAAATGTACTTATTCTTAACATTCATTTTTTTTATGAAAATGTCAATTTTCCTAATAGATTTTTTTATGAAAAAATGTTAACGTTTTATAATGAAATTATGGTTATCAATATGAAATCTAATATTTTAATAAAAACAATATTTTTTTATCAAAGAAAGTCAGATTTGTTTCAATCGATTGTTAGTCATAATAGGTTTAGCGATTAACATTTGCACTTTTAGTGCTTTTTAGTTAAATGATGCTTATGAATATAAAATGTCAATTTCACAATATCTTGTAAAAACTTGATTTGTCAAAGCATGTTTTTCATAGACTTTTGCACTGTTTAAAAAAGTTTTCCATGAAATTATCCCTTTCAATAATGAAATTTATATTTTACCAATTAATTCATATTTATATGAGAAAAGTCATATTTATGTCAAAACATGGTTTATCATGAAATCTTTTTCATTCACTTATTGCACATTATTTGATTTTTAGTGAAATAATGATTATGAATGTGACCATTTAAATTTTCACAATAATTTGTAAAAACTTGATTTGTCATTTCATGTTTTTCATTAAATATTGCACTTAAAAAAAAATGTAAATAATTCTGATGAATATAAGAATTTATAATTTTACCAATTGATTTTATATTTTAATTTGTATCTTTTAAAAATTTATATTTTTCTCAGGTTATGGTTTTTAATGGGGTTTTTTTTGCATATTGCACTTTTTAATAGTTTTTCATTAAACGATGCTTTATAATAAGAAAATTCATATTTTCAGAATATCACAATTTCAATAAAAATGTCATATGTATTTGTCAAAATATGATTTGTATTGTCACTTTTTTGTTTTTTGTTTCTTAATGGCAGTTTTTTTTTAAACGTTTTCCAACATATGCTTCTGAATATGAAAATTCGTATTTTCATAGTGACTATAATATTTTATGTAAAAAAAAATCATATTATTGTCAAACCATGGATTGTCATGTTAAAGTTTTTCGTTCACGGGTTGCATTTTTAAAGTTTTTTCATTTAATTGTGCTTATCGATATGAATATTCATATTTTTACAATAACTTTTTATAAAAATTATATTTTTGTCTAAACATATTTTGTCATGTCACCTTTTCAAGCCATTATTGCACTTTTTAATAGTTTTTTAAAAATGCCAATGTATATGTTAATGTTAATTTATATAAACTCATTTTTATGAAAATGTTAACAATTCTTTTAATGAAATTATGGTTATGAATATATGTAGTATTTTAATTAAAAACAATTTATACAAGAAAATCAGATTTTGTTCATACCATTGTCATCACGGTTTGCGTTGAATTGTTGCACCTTCAACGGTTTTAGTTAAATTATGCTTATGAATATGAAGTCATAATTTCACAATGACTTGTAAAAACTTGATATCATATCACGTTTTCATTGAATTTTTGCACTTTTTAACAAATTTTTATGAAATTATTTGGATATATAAGTAGCTCATTACTGACAGCACTGTGAAGGCTTTGCCAAATATGTGTTGGGTTGGTTTTGATTAATTATTACTTTCTAACCCAATTTCATTCTCTTTTTGCACTTGTCAACTATTTTTCTGAAATTATAATTATGAATATGAAAATGAATATTTTTTCAAATAACTAATATTTATATAATAAATGTCATTTTTTGGTCAGAAAATGTTTTGTAATATCAAATCTAATTATTAACATGTAAATGTATCATGGGGAAGCGCATGCTGTTTGTGCAAATATGCTTGGATCGAAAAACCGCTTTTTCTCATATTTGACAGCACGTAGAAGACTTTGCCAAATATGTGCTGCTTTTTCGTTTTATGGGTTTCTAAGTAATTTTCATTTTTTGGCAGTTTTCAACAGTTTTTATAAAATTGTGAATATGAAAATTTTCGAAATAACTATATTTATCATATGTCACTTTTTTGTCTACTTACAGCACTTTTTAACAAATATTTTTATGAAAA
>JBCEWE010000834.1:0-59713 GCA_039877035.1 Silurus lanzhouensis
GGCCTTCTGAGATCACATGGCCCAGATATGAGACCTTTCTCTTCACCCACTGTAGTTTCTGGTGTGAAGCTTTAAATCCAGCCTGAGCCAGGACATTGCAGACAATTACTGATGCTTTGTGGCAGTCCTGCTCAGTCAGTCCTGTGACAAGGATGTCATCTGCGTATTGAAGAATGCAGGTTGTTTCTGGAAGGTGTATATCAGCCAAAGTTCTGTGCACTACAGCGGAGAATACGGCTGGCGAGTCAACAAAACCCTGAGGAAGATGGGTCCAGGTGAATTGACGTCCCCTATAGGTAAATGCGAAAAGCGTCTGCGTCTCTGAGGCCAAAGGGACACTGAAAAAAGCAGAACAAAGATCAATCACAGTAAAAAAATCTGTGAGTCGCTGGTATAGAGTTAACCATGGTAGCTACATCGGGCACCAAAGGAGCTAACGGAATAACTAATTTATTAATCTCACGTAAATCTTGTGTTAACCTCCAGCATTTTTTATCTGTCTTCAAGACGGGATTAATCGGTGTGTTATGAGGTGAATGTGTCTCGATCAAAACACCTTGTGACAATAAATTGTCAATAACTGGAGCAATGCCAACATTCTTCTCTTTCGACAATGGATATTGTTTAACAAAAATCGGATGGTGTGTTTTCATGAGTGCATGATACGGTTTTACCTGTTAAACCTGCCTCATCTTTGTGAGAGGGCCCATAATTTAGGGTTAACTTCACCTAAATTTGGTTCATCAAGGCAGGACCTCTGTACTACCTTGGAAAAAATCTTCCGGATGTGGCTGTGGCTCGGTTGAGAGCATGAGGACAGAAGGAAAAGACAGTGAGACATTGCTTTCAAAAAACAGAATCTCCATTCCATTTTATGCATCATATCTCTTCCTAAAAGGTTTAAAGGCGAGTTTGGAATTATTGTAAAGCTATGATAAAAATTTATACCAGTCGGTGTCACTACAGGCAAAAGGTGAGTTACAGGACATGAAATTGGAACCCCCATCTATTCCCACGGAGCGGATACTTTTTCCTGAAATGGGACCAGAATATCACCCCCAGCAATTGGAAGAACAGGTTGCGCCAGTATCAACAAGAAAACAATAGTCTTTATTGTCTATGCACAACGTGACATTAGGCAAGGTCGAAGAGTGATTACTGTAGGATAAAGTTATCATCGAAAAATCATGGGGTTCATCGCTCCATAGGCTGCCCTATGCAGAAGTCCATTGAGTAGGATATTGCTGCTGTGTGGGCCTCTGCACACTGCATGGTGGTCTGCATTCTCTACTCGCTGAGTGGCTACGCCCTTCTCTCATCTTCCATTCTCTTTCTACAAGTTTTAACCCAATGACCAGACTTCCCAAAATAATTGCACCTCCCTTTTTCCTAAAACCTCCTCCTTGAGTTTTGTACTGTGGCTGGAATGCAACACTTCTTTTGCAGCAAAGAGCATAGTGGGTTCAGACTTAACTAAACCAGAAGCGGACTGAAAACCTCCAGCGGCATCTAAATCTCTAATTCTAGCACAGAACGATCTACCGACTTCTCGAGCAATCTGTCTGTCGTGATGCGAATCAGTTGAGCCTGAGAAGCTTTCATGTTATTCAAACAAGTATTATAAACAACACATTGTGTGTATCATCAGTTGGCAGTTTAGAATCATTCTCCCATGCTGCTTTAAAACGCACCACAAAGGCAGACGGCGTTTCTTTAAAACCCTGCTTAGTGTTAGCTGCATGTGAAATGTCACGCTTGGATGCTATTTTGTTATCCAGAAAATCCTTTAGCTCATTATACATTTGCATCTGGTGACGGTTCGCGGCCGTGCCCTCGCCTGTAATGGCATCATTAACTCGCGCGAGGGTCGGACATTTTTCTATGATCAACTCCTCTGTAACATCGTCTCCCAAAGTACGCAAAAGAATAGTTCTGAAATCAGGTCCTGTTAACTGTGCATACCGAGTGTGGCTTTTCAAGATCTGTACATATTTTGTGAGGTTAGTTGGAATAGGAGGACTCCTACATATAGCATCAATATCACTAGCTTTCGCTGGTTTAACATGTATTTCATTTCGCTCTCGTACAAATGCAAAAGCGGGCTGTAAAGATGTAGCAACAGGCAGCGCAGGATAAAGACCAGGGCTAGTAGACGGTGTCGAATTGTATGGTGGAGGCGATTGTTTCTTATTCAAAGAGCATTTAGAAGCATTGACTCTTTCTTGACCTTTGTCCCAGTACTTCTTCATATTTACCCATTTATCATAGGACTCACGCATATAAGTGAAGTCCTAATTCAGATCGCCCCATCCACCGTTCACCATGGAATACGCATTTTCCATATCGCGGGTCTTAAATGACCCATGTCTAGGAAAATTATCTACCTGCGACATGCATTCACTCCATCCTGCCAAATTATCTAAATAAGGATTGGTCCAGTAACCGGCACTATTCCTATACATCCAATCTTTGGGATTTTCTTCCGGCAATGGGCGAGAAACGTTATGACCCATCTTCTTAACACAGAACAAAGAACAGACACACAACACTTAATACACAGACAATACACACAACACTAGGCACCAGGGGGATCGCAGTCATCAAACAAAAAAGTAATCCAATCTCTCCAATTGAAGCACAAATTTTGTTAGCTAGGAGAAAAAAATAGACTATAAAGCCAAAACAAGATTGAAGTCTTTTGAAAAATTTTGAAGTCTTTTCCAAATGTCCGTTTGTCTTTAGTTCCTTTTCATTTATCTATTTTTTTCGGCCATATAAATTATCGTGGATTCTTTTGGATACTTCAGACAATATAACCTATATTAGACAGACCGTAAAAAACGTCTTCTAATCTTGCATCTTACATCTAAGGTGAGGAAACCAATGTCGCGACGAAATCATCCCACCAAAGGAAATTATCATTAATTAAACAATTAATGCATAACCAAGACACGAACACATATGCAGCCCTATTGTGGCTGGCAAACGGGACAATCCCCGCAAACAAGGAAGTATCTTAAAACTTACCTTGATGCGTGATTTCCCTTTTTGGATATTGCCGGAAAGTATCCCACTTCTGACACCAAAACTGTTAGATTTTTATCATGCCCAAACGAAACTTTATTTCTTGGAGAGGTTTTCCATACGATCTGCGATGCCCGTAGGCCTTTCTGAATTCAGGGAAGAATCACACCGCACACAGCAAATGCTTCCTCTTCAGTTTATTGCAGGCAGCAGAACATACATATATACACATACAGAGAAAAGAAACCTGACCTAGTTGTTTCCTGTTTAGACAAGAGGATATACTAGCTGGAGATGTGTGAGTCCAGATAAGACTCCCTGTATACCTTACAGACTAACATCGTAAATATTCTATAGACACTGAGCAGACAATGAATGTGTGTGAAACAGTGTGAAACCATTTAACACTAACAAATACGAAAATTCATATTTTTCCAATAGATTACAAAGATGAAAAAATGTTAACAAAACTTGATTTTTAATGCCATTTTTCCCCCCGACTCTTTAACGGTTTTTAATAAAATTTTGCTCATGGTAATAAAAATTCATATTTTTTTATATTAAAAAAACTTAGATTTTTGTCAAAACTTTGTCATGTCATGTTTCTAAAATGTTGCTTCTGAATATGAAAATTTATATTTTTATAATATCAGATTATCATGAAAAGTTATATTTGTCAAAATGTAATATTTCATGTCAATATTTTCACTTACTGCACCCTTTTAAGTTTTTTTTTCTGAAAAATATGATTCTGAATAGTAAAACACATTTTTTTACTATAACTATCATACCTTTTATGAAAAACATTTTTTTCAAAACAAATTTGTCGTCACCATCATATAAGTATAAAAGTAAGCAAAATCTTATTTAAAACCTTTAAAAAAGGAATAAGGAATTAAAAAGATGACAACAAATCAAGTTTTAACAAGAATTTCACTTTTTTCATAATAACAATATATGTACAATAGTGTCAGGCAAAAGAACGTGCCGGAAACCGGAGTGAAATCCACAAGGCTTTTTAATGTGAAAAGAACAGGGCAAAACACAAAAAGGAAACCCCAGGTTGCTAAACCAGGTAAGAGCTGTGATCGGGCATAAGCTAAACAAAGCCACCTAGAGTAACGTAGCCAACCATATAAACAACACTGAGTAGCTTGAGTAGTCCGACAGTGTTCTATCGCCTAAGCTGTAGAACGGACAATGAGCTGGTGGAGGAACGGGGGTTATATAGCACGGAAGCTGATGAGTGCCAGGTGTAGCTGATTAGTAAGTGGGAGAGTGGCTTGGAGTGATAAGTGAAGGTGTGGCTGGTGGATCCCTGACAGTACCCCTCCCCCAGGGGCGGCTCCCGACGCCCTAACCCGGCGCCTGGGTCGACCCCGACCCCGGGGCGCTGGCCGATGCGGATGAGCGGCGTGGAACTCCTCCAGGAGCGCTGGATCCAGTATGTTCTGCCTCGCCACCCATGATCGTTCCTCAGGGCCGTAGCCTCCCAGTCCACGAGGTATTCCAGCACCCTGCCCCGACGACGAGAGTCCAGCACCTCCCGTACCGTATAGACCGAGGGTTGTTCCAATACTTCAGGCGGAGGGGGCCTTGCCTCGCTGGGGCGTTGGGCTGTCGGTGGATGGTGTGGCTTGAGAAGTGACACGTGGAAGGTGGGGTGTATCCGGTATTGTGGCGGGAGTTCCAGACGGTATGCCGCTCGTTGACCTGCCTCTCGATCCTGAACGGCCCGATGTACCGGGGGCTCAACTTCCGTCAGGGAAGCCGCAGTCGGAGACCTCTGGTGGATAGCCAGACCCAGTCTCCGGGCCTGTACGCGGGGGCTTCCGACCTTCGTGCATCCGCATGTTGCTGGGTTTCCCTCACTGCCCTGCGCAGCTGAGTGTGTGCAGCATCCCATGTCCGGACGCTCTCTCGGAACCAGTGGTCCACCGCGGGCACATCGGAGGGCTCATCGGACCAGGGAAACAGTGGGGGTTGGAACCCCAACACGCATTGAAAGGGGTGAGACCTGTGGTGTCTTGGCGCAACGAGTTCTGTGCGTACTCCGCCAGGGCAGGAACCGGCTCCACTCCTCCTGGTCCTGATGGCAATATGTCCTCAGGTACCTCCCCAGCTCTTGGATCTTCCGCTCGGTCTGGCCGTTAGACTGGGGGTGGTAACCGGACGACAGGTTGACGGTGACTCCCAGTAGTCGGAAAAACGCCCTCCAGACGTGTGAGGTGAACTGAGAGCCCCGGTCAGACACTATCTCCTCAGGGAGGCCGTAGTTGCGGAAGACGTGATGGAAGAGCGCCTCCGCGGTTTCCAGAGCTGTGGGGAGGCCTCGGAGAGGGACAAAGCGGCAGGCCTTGGAGAACCGATCGACGACCACGAGAACGCAGGTGAAACCCTCAGACCGTGGCAGGTCTGTGACAAAGTCTATGCCGATATGAGACCACGGCCTTTGTGTTGCCACTGTGTTGCTCATACCTGGCCACCAGTATCGCCCCTGAACCAGACGCAGGGTCTGCCTCCTGCCTGGGTGCCCAGACCCTGAGACTTCGTGGACTGCTCTAAGTAAGGCCTGTCGACACACTGGAGGAACAAAGGTCCGGTCCTCGGGACAACCAGGGGAGTCGGTGATGACTGTGAAAGGATGGACAGCCCCCTCCAGCCAGTGTCTCCACTCCTCCAAGGCCAGTTTGATGGCTAGGAGTTCCCGGTTACCGATGTCGTAATTCAGTTCCGCTGGAGACAGCTTTTTTGAGAAGTAGGCGCAGGGATGGAGTAGAGGGGGATTCCCTGAATGCTGGGAGAGGGTGGCCCCTACGCCCGTGGAAGATGCGTCCACCTCGACAACAAACGGGAGCTGGGGGTCAGGATGATGGAGAAGCGGAGCGGTACAGAACCTTGTGCGTAGCTCCTCGAAGGCCTTTTGTGCTTCTGGGGTCCAGGAGAGGGTCTTGGCTTTTCCTCGCAGTAGAGACGTGAGAGAGGCGGTAACCAGGCTGAAACCTCCAATGAACCGGCGGTAGAAGTTGGCGAAGCCCAAAAACCTCTGGAGTTCCTTGATTGAGGTGGAACTCCCGTACGGCCATCACCTTCCTCTCATCCATCCTGATGCCTGCTGCGTTGATGTTGTAACCAAGGAACTGTATCTCCAAGCGATGGAACTCACACTTGGGAAGGTTGAGATATAGTCGGTGTTCTCGCAGCCGGGCTAGGACCTGGGTGACGTGCTTGTGGTGTTCGTGCAGCGTCCTGGAGTAGATCAGGATGTCGTCAATGTAAACGATTACGAACCGATGAAGGAAGGGACGGAACACCTCGTTCATACAGTTTTGGAAGACCGCCGGAGCAATGGAAAGGCCATACGGCATGACCCGATACTCATAGTGACCAGAGGGAGTAATGAACGCCGTCTTCCACTCGTCCCCTTCGCGGATGCGCACCAGGTTGTACGCGCTTCGGAGATCCAGCTTGGTAAAGATGCGAGCCTCACGTAGTTCTTCCAAGGCCGCTGGGACCAGGGGGAGCGGGTACGGAAGCGGGGCGATCTGTGCATTAAGGCCCCTGTAGTCAATGCAAGGGCGCAAACCCCCGTCCTTCTTTGCCACGAAGAAGAAGCTAGAGGCCGCCGGGGAGGAAGACGGGGTGATAAAGCCCTGTCGGAGGGCCTGTTGGATGTAGCCCTCCATTGCTTGGTGTTCCGGGGCTGACAAGGGGTAGACCCGGCCCTTTGGTAGTTTAGCCCCAGGCTTTAGATCAATGGCACAGTCCCACGGCCGGTGTGGGGGTAACTGAGTGGCGGCCTCCTCACTAAAGACGTCAGAGAAGGCCTGATATTCATGCGGGATCTCCACCTGAGCGGGTTGGGGAGCTCCTTCCACTTGAGTAGCTGCCAGGGTTAAGACGGTCCGGAGGGGAGTCGGGAGTGGACGTAAACACTTCTGCCGGCAGGCGGGGCTCCACTCCAAGATGTCACACGGGTCCCAGGAACAAGTAGGGGAGTGCTTGGCTAACCAGGGACGACCCAAGATTACGTCCACTGTCGAATCCTCCAGTACGAGAAGCTGAATCTCTTCTTGGTGTAGCACTCCGACTTGGAGGACGATAAGTGGAGCACAGTACTTCACCTTGCCCTTCCCTAATGGTCGTCCCTGGATGGTCTGGACGGCCAGTTCCTGGGATCCCCTCTGCCGGCGTAGCTGGAGGCGTTCTAAACGCGCCTGGGAGATGAAGTTCCCCGCGGATCCTGAGTCAACTAGGGCGTTAGCCGATAGAGAGAGAGCAGGGGTTACCAGGGTGACCCTGAGCGTAGACAGATGAGTAATGTCAGGAGAAAGCGTGACAGTACTCACCGTCCGACGAGGAGGCCTCACAGGACATTGGGCCACGCGATGTCCTTTCTCTCCACAGTAGAGGCAAGCTCCAGCCGCCCACCGGCGCTCCCTTTCTTGCCGAGACAGCCGCTGTGACCCGAGTTGCATGGGTTCGGGTTCTGGAATTGTTGGTGCTGCCATAGCCGGTGCTGGTTCGACCTCGGGGATTTGCAGGCTGCCAGGTGTTGAGAGACTCGGATGGATCTCTGAATAAATGCCTCAAGCCCCAGAGAGTCATCATAAGTGGCCATCGCCAGCCGGAGCTCCTGATTTAGGCCTCTGCGATATACAGCCAACAGCGCCTTCTCATCCCAACCAGCAGATGCCGCCAGAGTGCGGAAGCGGAGGCTGTAACTCGACACGCTGTCTATCCCCTGGTGGAGGTTGAGCAGCTGATCAGCGGTTGAGGTATCCCCGAGGGCGGTGCTAAATACCTCGGTGAAATGACTCGTGAACGCGGCGTATGACGTCAGGGTCGCTGCGCTCCAGAGCGCTCTTGCCCACGCTAGCGCTCTTCCAGTGAGCAGCGAAATCAGAAACGCGACCTTTGCTCGTTGTGGTCGCATCTCGATGTAGATGGCCGCCTGGAGCAGGAAGCCATGACATTCCGCCGCATTTCCGGAAAAAGACGCTGGGAGTGCCATCGGGCTGCCGGATGGTGGAGGAGCTAGGTGTGCGGCTTCCGGCCGGAAAGCCTCTCGAAGCGCAGCGGTAAGCTCCCTCACGAACTCGGACGTGGCAACGGGTTGGTCCTCCGCTAACCCGGACGCGGCAGCGGGCTGTTCCTCCATGCTGAGGTAACGCTGTTTCTTTCCTTCCGTGTTATGGTGCCCTTCGGTTTTGTGAAGGTCCGTTCTTCTGTCAGGCAAAAGAACGTGCCGGAAACCGGAGTGAAATCCACAAGGCTTTTTAATGTGAAAAGAACAGGGCAAAACACAAAAAGGAAACCCCAGGTTGCTAAACCAGGTAAGAGCTGTGATCGGGCATAAGCTAAAACAAAGCCACCTAGAGTAACGTAGCCAACCATATAAACAACACTGAGTAGCTTGAGTAGTCCGACAGTGTTCTATCGCCTAAGCTGTAGAACGGACAATGAGCTGGTGGAGGAACGGGGTTATATAGCACGGAAGCTGATGAGTGCCAGGTGTAGCTGATTAGTAAGTGGGAGAGTGGCTTGGAGTGATAAGTGAAGGTGTGGCTGGTGGATCCCTGACAAATAGATATAAAAAGTCGGGGGAAAAATGTCATTAAAAATCAAGTTTTGTTAAAAACTTTACTTTTCATAAATCATGGTTTGAAATTATATATATTTTTTCATAAGCAAAATGTCATCAATAAAATGTAAAATGGTGCAATAGGTTAACAAAAATAATGCCATAAAACAGGCTTTACAAAAAAATGACTAGTTTCATAACATAGTTATAATAAAAATATGAATTTTCGTATTGCGAGCCTACATTACAGAAAGAAAAAATTAATTCATGAAACATGACGACAAAATTATTATGAAATTATGAATTTCATACTCATAAGAATTATTTTATAAAAAATATGAGTCTTTCATAAAAACGTTACGAATATATGAATTTTCATTTCATAAACAAAATTTTGCTTGCAGATGACATGGCATGGTTTATAAATAAATATGATTTGTAATATGAAAATATGAATTTAAATAACAATAATCATAATTTCATAACCAACCATTAAAAAGTGCAATAAGTGAAGGAATGGTGACATGTTATATATGCCATTTGATCATAAAAATATGATGAATGAAAATATTAATTTTCAATAAAACAAAAAGTTCTTATAAGTGAACGAAAAACAAAAATGTGACCCATGTTCTGACAGAAATATATATATTTTTTCATTTCAACCCATTAAAAAGTCCAATAATTGAACTAAAAACTTGACACGACAAATCATGTTTTGACAATAATATGACTTTTCATAAAAATATTTGTTAAAAAGTGCTGTAAGTGAATGAAAAAGAAAAAAGTGACATGACAAATCATGTTCTGACATTATGAATTTTTCATAAAATTTTAGTTTCTCTGAAAATATCATTATTCATAAGCATAATTTCATGAAAATAACGTTAAAAAGTCCAATAATTAAATTAAAGACTTGAGATGACAAATTATATTTTGACATTAATATGACTTTTTCATAAAAGATTCGTTAAAAAAGTACTGTAAGTGAACAAAAAAGTAAAAGGTGACGTTAAATATGAATTTTCATATTCAGAAACATAATTTCATAAAAAATCTTGAGTATGCATTAAATAAACGAAAAAGATGACAAAAACTATGTTTGAATGTTTGACAATAATATGACATTATTTCATAGTAATGTAAAAATTATTTTTAAAATATACATTTTCATCCACAGATACAATTTGATTAAAAATCTTCAAAAAGGTTTAATGTAAATGAAAAACAAAAATGTGGCAGGACAAAAACATGTTTTGACAAAAACGAGTTATTTAATAAAAACATGATAGTTATTTTGATAATATACATTTTCATTTGTATAAGCACAATTTCATGTATAACCGTTAAAAAAAGACAGCCATGTAAATGGAAATGTTTATATGACAAATCATGTTTTGGCAAAAATATGACTTTTTCATAAAAATTGGGTTTCTCTGAAAATATAATTTTTACTTTTCTTGGAATTAATTTCAATAAAAACGATTAAAACGTGCAATACGTAAACGAAAAATTAACATGACAAATCATTTGTCAAAAATGACTTTTTCCCAAAAAACATGACAGTCATAACAGTCGCCACCGGCTTGCTCATCAGGGACAAACTTACTTATAAAGAACATATTAACTTTTAATCACCACATTATCTGTGTAAAGCTGCTTTGAGACAATGTTCATTGTTAAAAGCGCTATTCAAATAAAAATTAATTGAATTGAATTGACATGACTGACAATAATATGGCTTTTTCATATAAATATTTGTTAAAAAGTGCTGTAAGTGAAGGAAAAAGAAAAAAGTGACATATCATGTTCTGACAAAAATGACTTGTTTTCATAAAAAAATATTTTTATGTTGAATAATAACTATCATACGTTTTATGAAAAAACTCATATTTTTTAAAAACATGATTTGTCATGTCCCTTTTTTTCGTTCACATTAAAACTTTTAAACATTTTATTTTATAAAATTACGGGTCTGCATATGAAAATTCTTATTTTAACAATAACTCATATTTTTATGAAAAAAACAGTCATTATTTTCAAAACGTGAATTGTCATGTTACCTCTTTTGTTTAATTATTGCAAATTTAAAGTTTTTTCATGAAAATATATATATGAATATAAATATTTATATTTTCAAAATATCGGTAAATTATTAAAGATTTTTTGAATTTACAATTCAAAATTGTCAAAACATGATTTGTCATGTGACCTATTCATTAACTTTTCCATTTACTTATTGGTCTTTTTTAATGGTTATACATGAAATTATGATTATGAAAAAAACATTTCAGTGCTTGAAGATCCCCATCGCGGCCCAAGGTCCCTCTGACAGCCACAGGTCGCTTCCAGAGCCATCCGACATGATCCTCTGCAGTCTATGTCCGGCATCCAAGCTCTCCTGAAGGTGACATAATGCCTGTGAGCTTTCCTGAAGGCGATGTTTTGCTCCTTTCCTAAAGGCGATATCCTGCTCCCGAGCTCCTCCGAATGTGACGTCCCGCCTCCAGGTTCCCCAGAAGGCAACGTCTCGCCCCTGAGCTCCTCTGAACCCCGAAGAGAGCGTTGCTCGGTCTCTGAACCCCACCGAGGGCGTCGTTCTGCTCCTGATCTACGTAAAGGGTGTCGCTCGGCCTCCAATCCCTGCTGAGGGTGTCGCTCTGCCTCGGGACTCTGCTGAAGGCATGGCTTATCCTCAGGACACCACTGTGGGTGTCGCTCGATCTCTGTTCTCTGTCACGGGTTTCGCTCCGCCTCCGGTCTCCGCCCAGGGGTCCATCCCGCCCGTAAGCCCCGTTGAGAGCTCTAGCCAGTCTCCGGTTGCCGCCCAGGATGTCGTGCCGATCAGGGTTTCCATGGTGGACGTAGCTAGATTCCAGGCCTTCGTGGGGGCGTCGCCCTGCTCCAGACCTCCGGGGTGGGCATCGCTTCGCTCCAGACCTCCGCCGGGGACGTTGCTCAGCCTCCGGTCTCCGTCAAGGGCATCGCTTCATAACAGGTCTCCGTGGTGGACATCGCTCTGCTCCAGACCTTCATAGTGGATGTCTTCGCCGAGGACGTCACTTAGCCTCTGGTCTTCACCAATGGCGTCGCTCCGTTCCTGGCCGCCGCGGTGGACAGTGCTCCATTCCGGACCTCCACTGATGGCGTTGTTCCGTTCCAGGTCTCCAAAATGGGCTTTGTATGGTTCCAACTCTCCGCAGGCGATGTCGCTCTGCTTCGGGTCCTTCCCGGCTTTCCCTGGTTTTTGCGGCGATTCTAACCGGGTCCCCTTCAACCCTGGACGGATGGCGAGGCTCTCCTCCGAGTGCTCTGGCCCACCAGGCTATGTGGATCTGGGGCGCCAGGTGCCGCCCCTCAAGAGGAGGGTAATGTCAGGAATCCACCTGCCACGCCCTCTTTGGCGGCTGTCATGCTGCCGCTATCTCTGCCGCTCAGGGCTTCAATTACACATATCTGGGACTTGTTAATTACTCATCTCGGGCACCTACATATACCCCTCACTCCCACTCACTCACTGTCCGTTATTGTTTGTATGTGTATGCATAACCCTATGTGTTCCTTCCCGTTCGGACTCCGCTATCCTGCAACGGCTGCGCTTTTCTCCAAGTGCGCCTCGGACCAGCTGTGCTATTCCTCAAGTTCACCTCGGACTACTCCTTTTGCTAATTCCAGGACTGTGTGGACGTCGCCCCTCCAGGGTGTACCATGGCTATTACTCTATCTATATCTAAGGACTGCTGTTTATGTGTGTTTGTGTCACTCATGCTAATAAACACAAGCGAGCTGTTCTCCGTTCATTCGCAGCATGACAGTGACAAATCATGTTTTGACAATAATATGATTTGTCAAAACATGATTTGTCACATCAAATCATGTTTTGTCACATCAAATCATGTTTTGACAAATCATATTATTGTCAAAACATGATTTGTTATGTTTTGACAATATGAAATTTTCATAAAAATATGATAATTATTGTATTAAAATATGCATTTGTAAAATTATAAGCCTAGTTTCATGAAAACAGTTAAAAAGTGCAATAAGTGAACAAAAAAGTGACATGACAAATCATGCTTTGACAAAAATTCTGAATTATTTTATTTTAAAAAATTATAGTTAATATGAAAACATATATTTATATATTAATAATTTCATAAACAACCATTAAATAGTGCAATAAGTGATGAAAAGGTGACATATATGCCATTTTTTCATAAAAATATAATGAATAAAAATATTAATTTTCATAAAAACAAGTTACCCATGTTTTGACAAAAAAATAATTATTTCATCCAAAAATATAATAATCATAAAAACAATAATTTTTCTATCAATAATCATAATTTGATGATAAGACATTAAAATGTGGAATAAGTAGATAAATAGGTGATTGTTTTGCCAAAAAATATTTTCTTTTTCATTGAAATATGTTTTATATTGAAAATTTGTATTTTCTTGTATGAACGAAAAAAATTAAGAAGGGACATAACAAATATGTTATTTCATAAAAAATATGATAGTTATTATGAAAATATATATTTTTTTTGTGAAAAAACATTATAAAGTCCAATAATTAAACAAAAAACGTGGGACCGCCGAGGAAGATGGCAGCATAGTTGTGTAGCTTCCTAGGCCCACCCATATTTTCGAATTATTCGAGCATATTTACTCCACGTGTATTTCTCAAAGTTAGTGTCCCTGGTGATTAAACACTTGTGAATAAAGAAAAAGTGGTATGGACCGCAAATGTCGACGTCCACATCTAAATATTTCAAGCGAACAACAACGAGCCACATGACAATCAGGCAGACTTCGCCGGCACATGAGTCGCCATCACCCCAGACGATTAAACAAGGTTCATTATGGAAAACCTATTATCCGAAATCGGCAAAATGCATGTACAATCAACATGACGAGTCAATCAGGAATGCAATGAATTTATTGAAGTCTGAAGTAAAGCAAGGTTTGAGTTGACTCCTGTGTCTGTGGTTGACCGAGTCATTTTTTTTCGCGTTAGAGGAAGAATTGACATGTAAAATCCAAGATAACTTGACAGTTGATAACCACTGGACAGCGGCATCTTGTAAGCTACAATACCAAACCAGCGGTCTTCACATCTTTGGAAGTGCTGAATAGATAAGCACAGACTGTTTTAAAGCAACAGTAAAATTGTTGATGCTGGAGTGTTGAGCTGATGAATTAAAGATGGCTGAAGAAGCATTGGGGAAACCAATTGAGCAGCTTAAAAAGGAAAGGACTTCTGCTAAAATCGGTTTTACTAGACAAGTTAACTTCCTCAGGAGAAAAGCTAATGGACTAGTGGAAGAGGAGCTTAGGGAAGAGTTCAGGAAACTTTCACTTGCTGCAAGGAAGGTATTTGAGACTAATGATGACTACAGAGCTGGACTTCTCGCTGACATGGAGGCTGATGAAAGCAAAGATGAGGAAGCAGCACTTTCAGTGCAACAGAACTTCGACATTGGAAAGACAGCAGGTGAGTGCGATGTTAAGTTCAATGAGGTTAAAGGAGTCATTCAAGAAAATCTTTGGTTAAGATATGGACTGCATGAATTGACTGGTGCAATCTCTGTAGCGAAGAAAACTTGCGATTAAGTTGCAAGCATAACTGTTGATGGCAGTGAGTGTGAGAACTATGAAGTGCAGTTGGACTGTCTCACAAAACCTGTTAAACAGGTCATTGGAGCTTTGTCAAGTTGGGAGAAATGGATTCCTGAAAATGAAAGAAAGGATTTGGAGGGACGTTTAAGGGGTCTCAAAGAAACTAGCAACGACCTTGAACTGAGGAGAGGGGAGTTCGCTAGAGCACGGAGAGCCACTGATGATGCATCAGCTGCACACCCCAGCATAAGAACGCTGTCAAGCGCAACATCATTATAAGCTCAAACCGTGCCAGGTGTGAGATTCAGATCAGTGAGTTTGCCTGTGTTTGATGGAAGTAAGAGGAACATTTATCGTTGGAGGAAAAACGTCTCTAGGTTAGGTATGTAACCCTAGTTCCCTGAGGGAACGAGACGCTGCGTCGAAACGCTTTGGGAACGCGCCTGAGTGTTCACGCTCTGAAACAATGTGTGTAATCAGTCAAAAATTGGACGCTGGCCGTCACCGGTGAGGTGACGTCAAGACCAGGAGTATAAAGCGCATATGAGAGAGGACAGCGGCAGCTTCTGCAAGGGAGAAGGAAGCGCTGCAGGGACGCCGGCGGTGTGGCATAGAGACGCAGCGTCTCGTTCCCTCAGGGAACTAGGGTTACATACGTAACCTAGAGACGTTCCCTTTCAGGAACTCGAGCTGCGTCGAAACGCTTTGGGAACGAGTGTCCAATCACGCCAGACCGACCAGTCCCTGCCTAGTGTGTGTCTGTCACCACAGCTAGAGAAGGACTGAGGGGCCAAGAGTGGCACTGCGGTCTAGGTCATAGAACTGCACAAAAGGCCAGTGGGGTGGACCAACCCGCAGCGTTACACAGGTCTCGGGGTAAGTCCAGAGGACCGAGACTCTGAGGCAGCCACACTCCGGGTGGAGAGAGCTCTGACCCCGAATGGAGCGGGGAGACCAGAGGACCCATAAGATGTGATCGCATCAACAATGCACCTGCTCAGAGCCCGCTTAACAGCAAGGAAGGCCTCTCTTGAGAGGGCTGTAGCAGACGAGCAGCTGATAGGTCCTTCTCCAAGGGCCCGTCCCGTGGACGTAGGTGTCCAGTGCGTGCACCGGACAAGGCCGGTCCAGTTTCTCCTGGTCTGGGGCCTGGACCAGAGGAGGATAGAATGCCTGTAATCTTATGGGTCGTGGGACAACCGATGGCACCTTGGGGATGTAATCCCCTATACAGGGGTACAGGAAGGCACCAACCCTACCTGGGGTAAACTCCAGGAAGAAGGGGGGAGGGGGGCACAGACAGTGCCTCCCCTACCCGTTGATAGAGCAGATGGCCAACAAGAACGAGGTCTTGATTGAAAGGTGCCTCGGCTATGGCTCAAAGGAGGGGTTCAGAAAGAGCCCCCAAACAACGGCCAGGTCCCACCTAGGCACTCCAGGTTGCACCGGGGGCCTCAGCCTCTGGGTGCCACGAAGAAAACGCATTACCATCGGGCTTCGCCCAGAGATGGCCCCGGCTACGGGGGCACGATAGACCGAAATGGCAGATGCGTAGAAATTTTAGGGGGGACAGAGCCAACCCCTGGCAACTGTCCCTGGAGGAATTCCAGCACTGAACCAACCGGGCAGTGGACTGGATCCAGCTGGTGGTGCTCACACCACGAGCAGAACAGCTGCCACCTGGCGGCATACGACCTCCTCGTGGAGGGAGCTCAGAGCGGAGAATGGTCTCTACCAGCTCGGAGGAGAGACCAGAACCTCGGAGCTGCGCCCCCTCAGGGGCCACATCCTCCACAGCTCTGGGCGGGGGTGAAATATGGCACCCCCTTACCGGTAAAGGAGACCCCTCCTCAGAGGAATCCTCTACGGAGGATGCTCGAGGAGAGCCACCATGTCTGTGAAACATAGTTTGCGCGGCCACCATGAAGCTACCAGGAGGAGACTGACTCCGTCCCGGCGAACCCTCTCCAGAACTCCCGGAAGCAGCGCGACAGGGGAAGCGTACAGACGCAGCCTCGGCCAAGCCTGAGATATGCTTGCCATTCCCCGGGTCTCAACACCCGCCTCGACAGGGTGTCTGCTGCCTCATTCAACCAGCCCGGGATGTAAACTGCCCTCAATAAGAGGAGCTTCCCCTGGGCCCAAAGGAGGATCTGGCGCGCCAGCCTGCACAGGGGGCGCGAACGCAGATCTCCTAGATGGTTGACGTAGGGGACCACCGCTGTATTGTTCGTACAGACCAACTCATGGTGACCCTTGAGGCCCGAGAGGAAGTGCTTCAGTGCTAGAAGCATGGCCAGCATCTCTAGGCAATTGATGTGCCAGAGCAGATACGGCCCCTCCCACAGACCTCTCATGATCGCTCCCCGCCCCGTGAGGACCGTTAGCCTTAAGCGACGACCGGGGACTCCCAGCACAGGGCCTAGGGATAGGAGCCGGGGATCTCTCCAAACATCTAAGGCACGTAGGCATCGCCGCGTGACCTTGATAGTGCGGAGGGGGTTGCCCCTCCGTGAGAACCCACGGGTCCTGAGCCACCACTGAAGGGGTCTCATGTACAGTGGGCCAAGTGGAATCGCACTGGACGCAGCTGCAATAAGCCCTAGCAGTGTCTGGAACTGCTCGACAGTGAGAGGCCGCCCTTCTCTGACTCTCCTGAGGGCTGTAAGGATGGCTACAATGTGGGCAGGGGAAAGCTGCGCACACAAAGTAGTCGAATCCCATACAACACCGAGATAGGCGGTTCTCTGTAACGGAGAAAGCACACCCTTCCCGGCATTTAGCCGAAAACCCCAACGCCTTCATGTGGGCGAGAATGACACCGCCAACAGCACAGAATGAGCTTGGATCAACCTTTCGTTGAAGTATTCGGGGAACCAGACCAGAACCAGAGCCGCATCCACACATTTCATGAAGGTATTGGGTGAACAGGCAAGGTCAAATGGAAGAACCTGGATTGGTAAGCTTCGGCCCCGAAGCGAACCTCAAGAACTTCCTGCGAGAAGGTAGGATGGATACATGAAAGTGCGCATCCTTTAGACCTACCGTGACAAACCAGTCCTTGGATCTGATTTGAAGCACGACCTGCTTGAGGGTCAGCATCTTGAACCCGAGTCTCATGAGAGCGGTCCAGCTGACGTAGATCTAATATAGGACGTAACCCTCCGTGTTTCCTAGGAACTATGAAGTTCCAGGTGTATAACCTGGACTCTCATACTGATGGAGGGACCACCTTGATGGCCCCCCCCCCCGTCAGGAAAGTGTTTACTTCCTGTTCCATGACCAGAGCCTGCCGGCTTCCCACCAGGGTGAGAAGAACCCCGTAAAAATGGGGCGGAGGAGACCCGAACTGAATCGAATAGCCTCGCTCTACAGTACGCAGGACCCACCAGGACACATCTGGAAGAGCTTGCCAAGCTGCCAGAAAGCGCCTCAGGGGTACCAGTCTCTCGAGACTGACCTCCGGTCCAGAGCCAAGGGAGCACCCTGAGACGGCTCTAGGGGAGGCGAGAGCTCGCCGGAGCTGGCCGTGCCCTGAAGCACCGAGGGTGGCAGGGTTAACGGACCAGGTCCCTGAGGGGGCCGGAATAAGGCGGGCACCGGATAAAGCGTTGTGGCACGCCCCTTCATGGCCAGATCCCCAGAAAGGTCTGTGTCAGGATCTCTTCATTGAAGTCATCCTGTTGAAGATGACAGTCCTCAGACCCGTCACCTCACGTTGCCTCGACGCGAGCGACGCGAGCGACGCGCAGGATCCCTCACAAGGGGAGAGCGAGTCGCGACACTGCGTTTCTGCACCTCCCAATGGGAGACGAGGGCTGTGGTTGGGGCTGTGCCCGCCGACGGGGTCTTAAGGGAGGAAGCGATCCCGGGAGAGAGATAGCTCGCAAGCGTCTCTCCAACCCGCAGCATCGCTCCATACCCTCTTTGTTTTTTTTTTGGTTGTTTTTCAACAATGTCGAAAGCGGCCGAAGGAGCAATGCCCATGACCATGACAGTGTACAGGTCTGGAAAGGACGGGAAAATCCCGACATGAAGGATGCGACCTGGTGTCAGAAAAAGGCTATATATATATATATATATATATATATATATATATATATATATATATATATATATATATATATATATATAAATATATATACATAAAAATGTTTTATTATTATTATTATTATTATTATTATTATTATTATTATTATAAACATTGCTGCGAGGAGTGAGAACTCCACTCGAGGAGTGCTCTTCGGGAGTGGAGCAATTGCACAAAAAAAATGCGAGCAGAATGTGCGCGGCACAATGAGCGCGGCGCAATATGCGCAGATCATGTACAGAATGTGAAGAAAAACTGAGCCGAAAAATGCCGCATCCCTCAGGAAGCGACATAGCTCCGCCCCCAACTCCAAAGCTCTATGAGCCTAGCTCGCAAAGCGCCCCCCCCCTCCTTCTCCTCAGAGAAAGAGAGGCGGAGCCAATGCCCTCGTCACAGGAGGAAGAATCCGCCGAAAGGCGTGCTTCGAGCCTGCGAGCGAGTGCTGGACGAAGCAGGTGAGGTTGGAGAAAGGGACAAGCTCTTTCTCTCTCCTCAGAGAGAGCCGCTCGGGAGCGGAGTGAAGTCATAGACATGCAGCCGGATCTCTCGAGAACCTACTAGCGTGCTCCGCTCCCGGGAAATACAAAGATCTCCCTTCTTTTTTTTTTTTTTTTGACAAACAATCTGACAGACAACACACCACACAGAGCGCTTCCTGAACAACAGAAGCTGCCGCTGTCCTCTCTCATATGCGCTTTATACTCCTGGTCTTGACGTCACCTCACCGGTGACGGCCAGCGTCCAATTTTTGACTGATTACACACAATGTTTCAGAGCGTGAACACTCAGGCGCGTTCCCAAAGCGTTTTCGACGCAACTCGAGTTCCTGAAAGGGAATTGGGAAAGCCTTCAACAACAAGGAGAACCTTCTGGATCTGTGGAAGTCAAAAGTCACATTAATAATAAGCCACATTAATATTATTGTTATTTCAAAAATATGAATTTTTCAAATTCATAATCATAATTTTATCAAAACTGCAAAAAGTAAATGTCAATGGGGTAGAAATTCATAATTCATAAAATCGAAACATCAGAACATGTTTTGCTAAGCCTTCTACGTGCTGTCAAGAATGAATTTCTTAGCCAGTGAAAATGCGATTCCGCAAGTCTCAGGCTACTAGAAAGAAGAAAAAGCGTTTTTTCAAACCAAGCGTATTTGCACAAACAGCATGCACTTGCCCATGAGAATTTTATATATTTATAATGAGATATGATTAAACAAAACATTGTTGACCAAAATATGATATTTTTCACATTAATATTAGTTATTTCAAAAATATGAATTTTGATTTTCATAATCATAATTTCATAAAAACTGTTGAAAACTGCAAAATGTGAATTTAAAAGGGTTAGAAATTCATAATTCATCAAAATCGAAACATCAGCACATGTTTCGCTAAGCCTTCTACGTGCTGTCAAGAATGAGTTTCTTAGCCTGTGAAAATGCGATTCCGCAAGTCTCAGGTTTCTAGGACGAAAAGAAAGCGGTTTTTTGAACCAAGCGTATTTGCACAAACAGTATGCACTTGCCCATAAAAATATTACATATAAAAAATTAGATATGATTTAACAAAACATTTTCTGACCAAAATATATTTTTCAAATGAATAATTAATTCAATAATATGAATTTTTAAATTCATAATCCAAATTTTTGATTTTCATAATCTCATATTTATAATGAGATAAGATAAAACAAAACATTTTTTGACAAAAATATGATATTTTTCACATTAATTTTAGTTATTTCAAAAATATGAATTTTGATTTTCATAATCATAATTTCATAAAAACTGTTAAAAATCTGCAAAAAGAGAATGTAAATGGGTTGAAAATTCATAAATCATCAAAATCGAAACATCTGCACATTTTTCGCAAAGCCTTCTACGTGCTGTAAAGAATGAGTTTTTTAGCCTGTGAAAATGCGATTCAGCAAGTCTCAGGCTTCTAGGATGAAGAGAAAGCGGTTTTCAAACAAGGGTATTTGCACAAACAGCATGCACTTGCCCATGAGAATTTTACATATTTACAATGAGATATGATAAAACAAAACACTTTCTGACCAAAATATGATATTTTTCACATTAATATTTTTGTTATTTCAAAAATATGAATTTTTATATTCATAATCATAATTTTATAATAAATGCAAAAAGTGAATGTAAATGGGTAAGAAATTCATAAAAATCGTAACATCAGCACATGTTTTGCAAAGCCTTCTACGTGCTGTCAGGAATGAGTTTCTTAGCTTGTGAAAATGCGATTACGCAAATCTCAGGCGTCTAGGACGAAGAGAAAGCAGTTTTTCGAGCCAAGCGTTTTTGCACAAACAGCATGCACTTGCCCATAAAAATATTACATATAAAAAATTAGATATGATTTAACAAAACATTTTCTGACCAAAATATATTTTTCAAATGAAAAATTAATTCAATAATATGAATTTTTAAACTCATAATCATAATTTTAAAAAATCTGCAAAAAGTGAATGTAAATGGGTTAGAAATTCATAAGTAATCAAAATCGAAACATCAGCACATTTTTCGCAAAACGTTCTACGTGCTGTCAGGAATGAGTTTCTTTGCCAGTGAAAATGCGATTCCGCAAGTCTCAACCTTCAAGGACGGAGAGAAAGCGGTTTTTCGAACCAAGCGTATTTGCACAAACTGCATGCACTGGTCCATTAGAATTTTACATTTTTATAATGAGATATGCTAGAACAACTATTTCCTGACCAAAATATGATATTTTCACCTAAAAAAAATTTGTTATTTCAAAAATATGAATTTTGATTTTCATAATCATAATTTCATAAAAACTGTTGAAAACTGCAAAATGTGAATTTAAAAGGGTTAGAAATTCATAATTCATCAAAATCGAAACATAAGCACATGTTTCGCTAAGCCTTCTACGTGGTGTCAAGAATGAATTTCTTTGCCAGTGAAAATGCGAATCCACAAGTCTCAGGCTTCTAGGACGAAGAGAAAGCGGTTTTACGAACCAAGCGTATTTGCACAAACAGCATGCACTAGCCCATGAGAATTTTACAAACCTTTAATGAGATATGATATAACAAACCATTTTCTGACCAAAATATGATATTTTTCACATAAATATTATTATTTCAAAAATATGAATTTTAATATTCATTATCATAATTTGAGAAAAATCTGCAAAAAGTGAATGTAAATAGGTAAGAAATTCATAAATAATCAAAATCGAAACATCAGCAGATTTTTCGCAACGCCTCCTACGTGCTGTCAAGAATGAGTTTCTTAGCCTGTGAAAATGCGATTCCGCAAGTCTCAGGCGAACCAAGCGTATTTGCACAAACAGCATGCACTGGTCCATTAGAATTTTACAATTTTATAATGAGATATGATAAACCAAACCATTTTCTTACCAAAATATGATATTTTCACATAAAAATTATAGTTATTTCAAAAATATGAATTTTAATTTTTATAATCATAATTTCATAAAAACTGTTGAAAATCTGCAAAATGTGAATGTAAATGGGTTAGAAATTCAGTAGTAATCAAAATCGAAACATCAGCTTATTTTTCGCAAAGCCTTCTACGTGCTGTCAAGAATGAGTTTCTTAGTCTGTGAAAATGCGATTCCGCAAGTCTCAGGCTTCTAGGACGAAGAGAAAGCGGTTTTACGAACCAAGCGTATTTGCAAAAACAGTATGCACTTGCCCATGAGAATTTTACAAACCTTTAATGAGATATGATATAACAAACCATTTTCTGACCAAAATATATTTTTCAAATGAATAATTATTTTAATAATATGAATTTTTAAATTCATAATCATAATTTTAAAAAATCTGCAAAAAGTGAATGTGAATGGGTTAGAAATTCATAAGTAATCAAAATCGAAACATCAGCACATTTTTCGCAAAGCGTTCTACGTGCTGTCAGGAATGAGTTTCTTTGCCAGTGAAAATGCGATTCCACAAGTCTCAACCTTCAAGGACGGAGAGAAAGCGGTTTTTCGAACCAAGCGTATTTGCACAAACTGCATGCACTGGTCCATTAGAATTTTACATTTTTATAATGAGATATGATAGAACAACTATTTCCTGACCAAAATATGATATTTTTACCTAAAAAAAATTTGTTAGTTCAAATATATGAATTTTGATTTTTATAGTCATAATTTCATAAAAACTGTTGAAAATCTGCAAAATGTGAATGTAAATGGGTTAGAAATTCAGTAGTAATCAAAATCGAAACATCAGCTTATTTTTCGCAAAGCCTTCTACGTGGTGTCAAGAATGAATTTCTTTGCCAGTGAAAATGCGAATCCACAAGTCTCAGGCTTCTAGGACGAAGAGAAAGCGGTTTTACGAACCAAGCGTATTTGCACAAACAGCATGCACTAGCCCATGAGAATTTTACAAACCTTTAATGAGATATGATATAACAAACCATTTTCTGACCAAAATATGATATTTTTCACATAAATATTATTATTTCAAAAATATGAATTTTAATATTCATTATCATAATTTGAGAAAAATCTGCAAAAAGTGAATGTAAATAGGTAAGAAATTCATAAATAATCAAAATCGAAACATCAGCAGATTTTTCGCAAAGCCTTTTACGTGCTGTCAAGAATGAGTTTCTTAGCCTGTGAAAATGCGATTCCGCAAGTCTCAGGCTTCTATGACGAAGAGAAAGCGGTTTTTCGAACCAAGCGTATTTTGCACAAACAGCATGCACTGGTCCATTAGAATTTTAATATGATAGAACAAACAATTCTCTGACCAAAATATTATATATTTCAAATAAAAATTAAAGTTTTTTAAAAAATATGATTTTTTATATTCATAATCATAAAAAAAAAAACTCTTGAAAACTGCAAAAAGTGAATGTAAATGGGTTCGAAATTCATGATTCATCAAAATCGAAACATTTTTCGCAAAGCCTTCTACGTGCTGTAAAGAACGAGTTTTTTAGCCTGTGAAAATGCGATTCAGCAAGTCTCAGGCTTCTAGGATGAAGAGAAAGCGGTTTTCAAACAAGCGTATTTGCACAAACAGCATGCACTTGCCCATGAGAATTTTACATATTTACAATGAGATATGATAAAACAAAAAACTTTCTGACCAAAATATGATATTTTCACATAAAAATTAGTTATTTCAAAAATATGAATTTTGATTTTTATAATCATAATTTCATAAAAACTGTTGAAAATCTGCAAAATGTGAATGTAAATGGGTTAGAAATTCAGTAGTAATCAAAACATCAGCTTATTTTTCGCAAAGCCTTCTACGTGCTGTCAAGAATGAGTTTCTTAGTCTGTGAAAATGCGATTTCGCAAGTCTCAGGCTTCTAGGACGAAGAGAAAGCGGTTTTACGAACCAAGCGTATTTGCAAAAACAGTATGCACTTGCCCATGAGAATTTTACAAACCTTTAATGAGATATGATATAACAAACCATTTTCTGACCAAAATATATTTTTCAAATGAATAATTATTTTAATAATATGAATTTTTAAATTCATAATCATAATTTTAAAAAATCTGCAAAAAGTGAATGTGAATGGGTTAGAAATTCATAAGTAATCAAAATCGAAACATCAGCACATTTTTCGCAAAGCGTTCTACGTGCTGTCAGGAATGAGTTTCTTTGCCAGTGAAAATGCGATTCCGCAAGTCTCAACCTTCAAGGACGGAGAGAAAGCGGTTTTTCGAACCAAGCGTATTTGCACAAACTGCATGCACTGGTCCATTAGAATTTTACATTTTTATAATGAGATATGATAGAACAACTATTTCCTGACCAAAATATGATATTTTTACCTAAAAAAAATTTGTTAGTTCAAATATATGAATTTTGATTTTTATAATCATAATTTCATAAAAACTGTTGAAAATCTGCAAAATGTGAATGTAAATGGGTTAGAAATTCAGTAGTAATCAAAATCGAAACATCAGCTTATTTTTCGCAAAGCCTTCTACGTGGTGTCAAGAATGAATTTCTTTGCCAGTGAAAATGCGAATCCACAAGTCTCAGGCTTCTAGGACGAAGAGAAAGCGGTTTTACGAACCAAGCGTATTTGCACAAACAGCATGCACTAGCCCATGAGAATTTTACAAACCTTTAATGAGATATGATATAACAAACCATTTTCTGACCAAAATATGATATTTTTCACATAAATATTATTTCAAAAATATGAATTTTAATATTCATAATCATAAAAAAAAAAACTCTTGAAAACTGCAAAAAGTGAATGTAAATGGGTTCGAAATTCATGATTCATCAAAATCGAAACATCTAAACATTTTTCGCAAAGCCTTCTACGTGCTGTAAAGAACGAGTTTTTTAGCCTGTGAAAATGCGATTCAGCAAGTCTCAGGCTTCTAGGATGAAGAGAAAGCGGTTTTCAAACAAGCGTATTTGCACAAACAGCATGCACTTGCCCATGAGAATTTTACATATTTACAATGAGATATGATAAAACAAAAAACTTTCTGACCAAAATATGATATTTTCACATAAAAATTATAGTTATTTCAAAAATATGAATTTTGATTTTTATTATCATAATTTCATAAAAACTGTTGAAAATCTGCAAAATGTGAATGTAAATGGGTTAGAAATTCAGTTGTAATCAAAATCGAAACATCAGCTTATTTTTCGCAACGCCTTCTACGTGGTGTCAAGAATGAATTTCTTTGCCAGTGAAAATGCGAATCCACAAGTCTCAGGCTTCTAGGACGAAGAGAAAGCGGTTTTACGAACCAAGTGTATTTGCACAAACAGCATGCACTAGCCCATGAGAATTTTACAAACCTTTAATGAGATATGATATAACAAACCATTTTCTGACCAAAATATGATATTTTTCACATAAATATTATTATTTCAAAAATATGAATTTTAATATTCATTATCATAATTTGAGAAAAATCTGCAAAAAGTGAATGTAAATAGGTAAGAAATTCATAAATAATCAAAATCGAAACATCAGCAGATTTTTCGCAACGCCTTCTACGTGCTGTCAAGAATGAGTTTCTTAGCCTGTGAAAATGCGATTCCGCAAGTCTCAGGCTTCTATGACGAAGAGAAAGCGGTTTTTCGAACCAAGCGTATTTTGCACAAACAGCATGCACTACTGGTCCCTTAGAATTTTAATATGATAGAACAAACAATTCTCTGACCAAAATATTATATATTTCAAATAAAAATTAAAGTTTTTTAAAAAATATGATTTTTTATATTCATAATCATAAAAAAAAAAAAGAACTCTTGAAAACTGCAAAAAGTGAATGTAAATGGGTTCGAAATTCATGATTCATCAAAATCGAAACATCTAAACATTTTTCGCAAAGCCTTCTACGTGCTGTAAAGAACGAGTTTTTTAGCCTGTGAAAATGCGATTCAGCAAGTCTCAGGCTTCTAGGATGAAGAGAAAGCGGTTTTCAAACAAGCGTATTTGCACAAACAGCATGCACTTGCCCATGAGAATTTTACATATTTACAATGAGATATGATAAAACAAAAAACTTTCTGACCAAAATATGATATTTTCACATAAAAAATATAGTTATTTCAAAAATTTGAATTTTGATTTTTATAATCATAATCTCATAAAAACTGATGAAAATCTGCAAAATGTGAATGTAAATGGGTTAGAAATTCAGTTGTAATCAAAATCGAAACATCAGCTTATTTTTCGCAACGCCTTCTACGTGGTGTCAAGAATGAATTTCTTTGCCAGTGAAAATGCGAATCCACAAGTCTCAGGCTTCTAGGACGAAGAGAAAGCGGTTTTTCAAACCAAGCGTATTTGCACAAACAGCATGCACTGGTCCATTGGAATTTTAAATTTTTATAATGAAACATGATAGATCAAACCATTTTCTGACCAAAATATGATATTTTCACATAAAAATTATAGTTATTTCAAAAATATTAGATTTTTATAATTATAATTTCATAAAAACTGTTGAAAATCTGCAAAAAGTGAATGTAAAAGAGTTAGAAATTCATAATTCATCAAAATCGAAATAACAGCACATGTTTCGCTAAGCCTTCCACGTGCCGTCAAGAATGAGTTTCTTAGGCTGTAAAAATGCGATTGCGCAAGTCACAGGCTTCTAGGACAAAGAGAAAGCGGTTTTTCAAATCAAGCTTATTTGCACAAACAGCATGCACTTGCTCATGAGAATTTTATATATTTATAATGAGATATGATAAAACAAAACATTTTTTGACCAAAAAATGATATTTTTCACGTAAATAGTTATATCAAAAATATGAATTTTGATTTTCATAATCATAATTTCATAAAAAGTGTTGAAATCTGCAAAAAGTGAATGTAAAAGGCTTAGAAATTCATAATTCATCAAAATCGAAATAACAGCACATGTTTCGCTAAGCCTTCCACGTGCTTTCAAGAATGAGTTTCTTAGTCCGTTAAAATGCGATTCCGCAAGTCTCAGGCTTCTATGACGAAGAGAAAGCGGTTTTTCGAACCAAGCGTATTTGCACAAACAGCATGCACTGGTCCATTGGAATTTTAAATTTTTATAATGAAATATGATAGAACAAACCATTTTCTGACCAAAATATGATATTTTTACATAAACATTTTTGTTATTTCAAACATATGAATTTTGATTTTTAAAACCATAATTTAATAAAAACTGTTGAAAATCTGCAAAAAGTGAATGTAAATGGGTTAGAAATTCAGTAGTAATCGAAATCGAAACATCAGCTTATTTTTCGCAAAACCTTCTACGTGCTGTCAAGAATGAGTTTCGTAGTTTGTGAAAATGCGATTCCGCAAGTCTCAGGCTTCTAGGACGAAGAGAAAGCGGGTTTCGAACAAGCGTATTTGCACAAACAGCATGCACTTGCCCATGATAATTTTTCATGAGATTTGATAGAACAAACCATTCTCTGACCAAAATATGATATATTTCACATAAAAATTATAGTTGTTTTCAAAAATTTGAATTTTTATATTCATAATCATAATTAAAAAAAAACTCTTGAAAACTGCAAAAAGTGAATATAAATGGGTTCGAAATTCACAATTCATCAAAATCGAAACATCTGCACATTTTTTGCAAAGCCTTCTACGTGCTGTAAAGAATGAGTTTTTTAACCTGTGAAAATGCGATTCCGCAAGTTTTAGGCTTCTAAAACGAAGAGAAAGCGGTTTTCGAACAAGCGTATTTGCACAAACAGCATGCCCTTGCCCATAAGAATTTTACAAACCTTTAATTAGAATTTTGATATAACAAACAATTTTATGACCAAAATATGATATTTTTTACAAAATTATTATTGTTATTTCAAAAATATGAATTTTTATATTCATTATCATAATTTAAAAAAATCTGCAAAAAACGAATGTAAATGGGTCAGTAATTCCTAAATAATCAAAATGGAAACGTCAGCTCATTTTTCGCAAAGCCTTCTACGTGCTGTAAAGAATGAGTTTTTTACCATGTAAAGAGGTGATTCCGCAAGTCTCAGGCTTCTATGACGAAAAGAAAGCGGTTTTTCGAACCAAGCGTATTTGCACAAACAGCATGCAATGGTCCATTAGAATTTTTCAATTTTATAATGGGATATGATATAACAAACCATTTTCTTACCAAAATATGATATTTTCACATAAAAATTATAGTTATTTCCAAAAATATTAGATTTTTATAATCATAATTTCATAAAAACTGTTGAAAATCTGCAAAAAGTGAATGTAAAAGACTTAGAAATTCATAATTCATCAAAATCGAAATAACAGCACGTTTCGCTAAGCCTTCCACGTGCCGTCAAGAATGAGTTTCTTAGGCGTTAAAAATGCGATTCCGCAAGTCACAGGCTTCTAGGACGAAGAGAAAGCGGTTTTTCAAATCAAGCTTATTTGCACAAACAGCATGCACTTGCTCATGAGAATTTTATATATTTATAATGAGATATGATAAAACAAAACATTTTTTGACCAAAAAATGATATTTTTCACGTAAATAGTTATATCAAAAAGTATGAATTTTGATTTTCATAATCATAATTTTATAAAAAGTGTTGAAATCTGCAAAAAGTGAATGTAAAAGGCTTAGAAATTCATAATTCATCAAAATCGAAATAACAGCACATGTTTCGCTAAGCCTTCCACGTGCTTCAAGAATGAGTTTCTTAGTCCGTTAAAATGCGATTCCGCAAGTCTCAGGCTTTTATGACGAAGAGAAAGCGGTTTTTCGAACCAAGCGTATTTGCACAAACAGCATGCACTGGTCCATTGGAATTTTACATTTTTATAATGAGATATGATAGAACAAACCATTTTCTGACCAAAATATAATATTTTCACATAAACATTTTTCTTAGTTCAAACATGTGAATTTTGATTTTTAAAACCATAATTTAATAAAACTGTTGAAAATCTGAAAAAAGTGAATGTAAATGGGTTAGAAATTCAGTAGTAATCAAAATCGAAACATCAGCTTATTTTTCGCAAAACCTTCTACGTGCTGTCAAGAATGAGTTTCTTAGTTTGTGAAAATGCGATTCCGCAAGTCTCAGGCTTCTAGGACGAAGAGAAAGCGGGTTTCGAACAAGCGTATTTGCACAAACAGCATGCACTTGCCCATGATAATTTTTCATGAGATTTGATAGAACAAACCATTCTCTGACCAAAATATGATATATTTCACATAAAAATTATAGTTGTTTTCAAAAATATGAATTTTTATATTCATAATCATAATTAAAAAAAAACTCTTGAAAACTGCAAAAAGTGAATATAAATGGGTTCGAAATTCACAATTCATCAAAATCGAAACATCTGCACATTTTTCGCAAAGCCTTCTACGTGCTGTAAAGAATGAGTTTTTTAACCTGTGAAAATGCGATTCCGCAAGTTTTAGGCTTCTAAAACGAAGAGAAAGCGGTTTTCGAACAAGCGTATTTGCACAAACAGCATGCCCTTGCCCATAAGAATTTTACAAACCTTTAATTAGAATTTTGATATAACAAACAATTTTATGACCAAAATATGATATTTTTTACAAAATTATTATTGTTATTTCAAAAATATGAATTTTTATATTCATTATCATAATTTAAAAAAATCTGCAAAAAGTGAATGTAAATGGGTCAGTAATTCCTAAATAATCAAAATGGAAACGTCAGCTCATTTTTCGCAAAGCCTTCTACGTGCTGTAAAGAATGGGTTTTTTACCATGTAAAGAGGTGATTCCGCAAGTCTCAGGCTTCTATGACGAAAAGAAAGCAGTTTTTCGAACCAAGCGTATTTGCACAAACAGCATGCAATGGTCCATTAGAATTTTTCAATTTTATAATGGGATATGATATAACAAACCATTTTCTTACCAAAATATGATATTTTCACATAAAAATTATAGTTATTTCCAAAAATATTAGATTTTTATAATCATAATTTCATAAAAACTGTTGAAAATCTGCAAAAAGTGAATGTAAAAGACTTAGAAATTCATAATTCATCAAAATCGAAATAACAGCACGTTTCGCTAAGCCTTCCACGTGCCGTCAAGAATGAGTTTCTTAGGCGTTAAAAATGCGATTGCGCAAGTCACAGGCTTCTAGGACGAAGAGAAAGCGGTTTTTCAAATCAAGCTTATTTGCACAAACAGCATGCACTTGCTCATGAGAATTTTATATATTTATAATGAGATATGATAAAACAAAACATTTTTTGACCAAAAAATGATATTTTTCACGTAAATAGTTATATCAAAAATATGAATTTTGATTTTCATAATCATAATTTCATAAAAAGTGTTGAAATCTGCAAAAAGTGAATGTAAAAGGCTTAGAAATTCATAATTCATCAAAATCGAAATAACAGCACATGTTTCGCTAAGCCTTCCACGTGCTTCAAGAATGAGTTTCTTAGTCCGTTAAAATGCGATTCCGCAAGTCTCAGGCTTCTATGACGAAGAGAAAGCGGTTTTTCGAACCAAGCGTATTTGCACAAACAGCATGCAATGGTCCATTAGAATTTTTCAATTTTATAATGGGATATGATATAACAAACCATTTTCTGACCAAAATATAATATTTTCACATAAACATTTTTGTTATTTCAAACATGTGAATTTTGATTTTTAAAACCATAATTTAATAAAACTGTTGAAAATCTGAAAAAAGTGAATGTAAATGGGTTAGAAATTCAGTAGTAATCAAAATCGAAACATCAGCTTATTTTTCGCAAAACCTTCTACGTGCTGTCAAGAATGAGTTTCTTAGTTTGTGAAAATGCGATTCCGCAAGTCTCAGGCTTCTAGGACGAAGAGAAAGCGGGTTTCGAACAAGCGTATTTGCACAAACAGCATGCACTTGCCCATGATAATTTTTCATGAGATTTGATAGAACAAACCATTCTCTGACCAAAATATGATATATTTCACATAAAAATTATAGTTGTTTTCAAAAATATGAATTTTTATATTCATAATCATAATTAAAAAAAAACTCTTGAAAACTGCAAAAAGTGAATGTAAATGGGTCAGTAATTCCTAAATAATCAAAATGGAAACGTCAGCTCATTTTTCGCAAAGCCTTCTACGTGCTGTAAAGAATGAGTTTTTTACCATGTAAAGAGGTGATTCCGCAAGTCTCAGGCTTCTATGACGAAAAGAAAGCGGTTTTTCGAACCAAGCGTATTTGCACAAACAGCATGCAATGGTCCATTAGAATTTTTCAATTTTATAATGGGATATGATATAACAAACCATTTTCTTACCAAAATATGATATTTTCACATAAAAATTATAGTTATTTCCAAAAATATTAGATTTTTATAATCATAATTTCATAAAAACTGTTGAAAATCTGCAAAAAGTGAATGTAAAAGACTTAGAAATTCATAATTCATCAAAATCGAAATAACAGCACGTTTCGCTAAGCCTTCCACGTGCCGTCAAGAATGAGTTTCTTAGGCGTTAAAAATGCGATTCCGCAAGTCACAGGCTTCTAGGACGAAGAGAAAGCGGTTTTTCAAATCAAGCTTATTTGCACAAACAGCATGCACTTGCTCATGAGAATTTTATATATTTATAATGAGATATGATAAAACAAAACATTTTTTGACCAAAAAATGATATTTTTCACGTAAATAGTTATATCAAAAAGTATGAATTTTGATTTTCATAATCATAATTTTATAAAAAGTGTTGAAATCTGCAAAAAGTGAATGTAAAAGGCTTAGAAATTCATAATTCATCAAAATCGAAATAACAGCACATGTTTCGCTAAGCCTTCCACGTGCTTCAAGAATGAGTTTCTTAGTCCGTTAAAATGCGATTCCGCAAGTCTCAGGCTTTTATGACGAAGAGAAAGCGGTTTTTCGAACCAAGCGTATTTGCACAAACAGCATGCACTGGTCCATTGGAATTTTACATTTTTATAATGAGATATGATAGAACAAACCATTTTCTGACCAAAATATAATATTTTCACATAAACATTTTTCTTAGTTCAAACATGTGAATTTTGATTTTTAAAACCATAATTTAATAAAACTGTTGAAAATCTGAAAAAAGTGAATGTAAATGGGTTAGAAATTCAGTAGTAATCAAAATCGAAACATCAGCTTATTTTTCGCAAAACCTTCTACGTGCTGTCAAGAATGAGTTTCTTAGTTTGTGAAAATGCGATTCCGCAAGTCTCAGGCTTCTAGGACGAAGAGAAAGCGGGTTTCGAACAAGCGTATTTGCACAAACAGCATGCACTTGCCCATGATAATTTTTCATGAGATTTGATAGAACAAACCATTCTCTGACCAAAATATGATATATTTCACATAAAAATTATAGTTGTTTTCAAAAATATGAATTTTTATATTCATAATCATAATTAAAAAAAAACTCTTGAAAACTGCAAAAAGTGAATATAAATGGGTTCGAAATTCACAATTCATCAAAATCGAAACATCTGCACATTTTTCGCAAAGCCTTCTACGTGCTGTAAAGAATGAGTTTTTTAACCTGTGAAAATGCGATTCCGCAAGTTTTAGGCTTCTAAAACGAAGAGAAAGCGGTTTTCGAACAAGCGTATTTGCACAAACAGCATGCCCTTGCCCATAAGAATTTTACAAACCTTTAATTAGAATTTTGATATAACAAACAATTTTATGACCAAAATATGATATTTTTTACAAAATTATTATTGTTATTTCAAAAATATGAATTTTTATATTCATTATCATAATTTAAAAAAATCTGCAAAAAGTGAATGTAAATGGGTCAGTAATTCCTAAATAATCAAAATGGAAACGTCAGCTCATTTTTCGCAAAGCCTTCTACGTGCTGTAAAGAATGGGTTTTTTACCATGTAAAGAGGTGATTCCGCAAGTCTCAGGCTTCTATGACGAAAAGAAAGCAGTTTTTCGAACCAAGCGTATTTGCACAAACAGCATGCAATGGTCCATTAGAATTTTTCAATTTTATAATGGGATATGATATAACAAACCATTTTCTTACCAAAATATGATATTTTCACATAAAAATTATAGTTATTTCCAAAAATATTAGATTTTTATAATCATAATTTCATAAAAACTGTTGAAAATCTGCAAAAAGTGAATGTAAAAGACTTAGAAATTCATAATTCATCAAAATCGAAATAACAGCACGTTTCGCTAAGCCTTCCACGTGCCGTCAAGAATGAGTTTCTTAGGCGTTAAAAATGCGATTGCGCAAGTCACAGGCTTCTAGGACGAAGAGAAAGCGGTTTTTCAAATCAAGCTTATTTGCACAAACAGCATGCACTTGCTCATGAGAATTTTATATATTTATAATGAGATATGATAAAACAAAACATTTTTTGACCAAAAAATGATATTTTTCACGTAAATAGTTATATCAAAAATATGAATTTTGATTTTCATAATCATAATTTCATAAAAAGTGTTGAAATCTGCAAAAAGTGAATGTAAAAGGCTTAGAAATTCATAATTCATCAAAATCGAAATAACAGCACATGTTTCGCTAAGCCTTCCACGTGCTTCAAGAATGAGTTTCTTAGTCCGTTAAAATGCGATTCCGCAAGTCTCAGGCTTCTATGACGAAGAGAAAGCGGTTTTTCGAACCAAGCGTATTTGCACAAACAGCATGCAATGGTCCATTAGAATTTTACAATTTTATAATGGGATATGATATAACAAACCATTTTCTTACCAAAATATGATATTTTCACATAAAAATTAGTTATTTCAAAAATATTAGATTTTTATAATCATAATTTCATAAAAACTGTTGAAAATCTGCAAAAAGTGAATGTAAAAGAGTTAGAAATTCATAATTCATCAAAATCGAAATAACAGCACATGTTTCGCTAAGCCTTCCACGTGCCGTCAAGAATGAGTTTCTTAGGCTGTAAAAATGCGATTCCGCAAGTCTCAGGCTTCTAGGACGAAGAGAAAGCGGTTTTTCAAATCAAGCTTATTTGCACAAACAGCATACACTTGCGCATGAGAATTTTATATATTTATAATGAGATATGATAAAACAAAACATTTTTTGACCAAAAAATGATATTTTTCACGTTAATAGTTATTTCAAAAATATGAAATTTGTTTCTCATAATCATAAATTCAAAAAAAGTGTTGAAATCTGCAAAAAGTGAATGTAAATGGGTTAGAAATTCAGTAGTAATCAAAATCGAAACATCAGCTTATTTTTCGCAAAACCTTCTACGTGCTGTCAAGAATGAGTTTCTTAGTTTGTGAAAATGCGATTCCGCAAGTCTCAGAGATCTAGGATGAAGAGAAAGCGGGTTTCGAACAAGCGTATTTGCACAAACAGCATGCACTTGCCCATGATAATTTTACATGAGATTTGATAGAACAAACCATTCTCTGACCAAAATATGATATATTTCACATAAAAATTATAGTTGTTTTCAAAAATATGAATTTTTATATTCATAATCATAATAAAAAAAAAACTCTTGAAAACTGCAAAAAGTGAATATAAATGGGTTCGAAATTCACAATTTATTTTTCGCAAAACCTTCTACGTGCTGTCAAGAATGAGTTCCTTAGTCTGTGAAAATGCGATTCCGCAAGTCTCAGGCTTCTAGGACGAAGGGAAAGCAGTTTTACGAACCAAGCGTGTTTGCAGAAACAGCATGCACTTGCCCATGAGAATTTTACAAACCTTTAATGAGATATGACATAACCATTTTCTGACCACAACATGATATTTTTCACATTAATATTATTGTTATTTCAAAAATATGAATTTTTAAATTCATAATCATAAATTTAAAAATCTGTGAATGTAAAGGGGTTAGAAATTCAGTAGTAATCAAAATCTAAACATCAGCCCATTTTTACATACCATTTTATGACCAAAATATGATATTTTTTAGAAAAATATTATTGTTATTTCAAAAATATGAACTTTTATAAAAAATCTTCAAAAAGTGAATGTAAATGGGTCAGAAATTCATAGTTCATCAAAATCGAAACATTTTTCGCTAAGCCTTCCACGTGCTGTCAAGAATGAGTTTCTTAGCCTGTGAAAATGCGATTCCGCAAGTCTCAGGCTTCTAGGACGAAAAGAAAGCGGTTTTTCGAACAAGCGTATTTTCACAAACAGCATGCACTTGCCCATAAAAATATTACATATTAAAAATTATATATGATTTAAGAAAACATTTTCTGACCAAAATATATTTTTCAAATTAATAATTATTTCAAAAATATGAATTTTTATATTCATAATCATAATTTTATAATAAATGCAAAAAGTGAATGTAAATGGGTTAGAAATTCATCAAAATCGTAACATCAGCACATGTTTTGCAAAGCCTTCTACGTGCTGTCAAGAATAAGTTTCTTAGCTTGTGAAAATGCGATTCCGCAAATTTCAGGCGTCTAGGACGAAGAGAAAGCAGTTTTTCGAGCCAAGCGTTTTTGCACAAACAGCATGCACTTGCCCATAAAAATATTACATATTAAAAATTATATATTATTTAAGAAAACATTTTCTGACCAAAATATATTTTTCAAATAAATAATTATTTCATTAATATGAATTTTCATATTCATTATCATAATTTCATAAAAACTGTAAAAAGTGATTGTAAATGGGTTAGAAATTCATAAGTGTCAAAATCGAAGCATCAGCACATATTTCGCAAAGCCGTGACGTGCTGTCAAGAATGAGTTTCTTAGACTGTGCAAATGCGATTCTGCAAATCCCCTTTGGGAACTCGAGCTGCGTCGAAACGCTATGGGACCGCCCCATAGCGTTTCCACGCAGCGGCTCGTTCCCTCGGGGAACTAGGGTTATTCGTAACCTAGAGACGGTCTCAGGCTTCTAGGACGAAGAGAAAGCGGTTTTTTTTTTCAGCACTTTAATAGATCATTCTTGAGAGCACGTAGAAGGCTTTGTTGCTGTTATAGCAATTTTTAGCGTTTGTTTTATATTAAAAAAACTATGAATATGCTAAATCAATAACTGTCAAACTCAGTTTCATGTATGAAAAATATGTCCAAAAATAAATTTTCGTCAGTTTATTGTTATATGTTTTAAAAATAATGGTTATCTTTTTATGAAAAATTGTCATTTTTGTCAAAACATGTTAGGTTTATTATTTTCTTTTATGTAATATCAATTTAATACGTTTATTCTTAAAATGCTTATGAATTTTTTTTATTATTATAAAAAAAGGCATATTTCTGTCTAACCATAATTTGTCATGACACCTTTTTTGTTTACTTATCGCAGATAAGACGGTTTTTAAACCATTGTTTGTCATTACGTTTTGCGTTGAAATTTTTAGTTGATGATGCTTATGAAAAGTAACATTTTTCACAATAACTTGTAAAAACTTTGTCATAATCATGTTATTTATTTACTTTTTAACAGTTTTTTATTAAATTATTAGTATGAATATGAAAATGTATATTTTACCAATTAATCACATTTTTATTTATAAAAAAGTAATATTTTCCCAAACCAATGTTTTTCATGTAAGTTTTTCGCTTACATATTGCACTATATTTTCTATTAAATGATGCTTATAATTATGGAAATTTTTATTTTCACAATAACTATCATTTTTTTTTTATGAAAAAGTAATATTTTTGTCAAAATTTGTTGCGCATTGTCACTTTTTTGTTTTTCATTCACGTATGGCACTTTTTATATAGGTTTTCGAATATCATATGTTTTTTATTTTCACAGTTACTCATTTTTATGGTAAAGTTTTTTTTTTAGTTAAATTATTCTAATTAAATTTCAAATTTTACAAACTTGATTTGTCATATTGTTATTTTATTGAACTATTTACATTTTTTTTACCAGTTTTTCATTCAATTATTCCTTTGTATATAAAAATTCATATTTTACCAATTTGTCATATTCATATGAAAATAGTCATATTTTTGCCAAATATGCTTCTGTATATGAAAATGTATATTTTACGAATAAATTGCATGTTTATGTAAAATGTCAATTCTTTTTCAAAAATGTTTGTTTTAGTTAGATGATGCGTATGAATATGAAAAGTCATAATTTCACAAAAACTTGTAAAAACTTGATTTGTCATAGCACGTTTTTCTTAGAATTTTTGCACTTTTTTATAAAGTTTTTTATATTATTCCTTTCAAAATGAAAATTTATATTTTACCAATTAATTACATATTTATTTGAAAAAAGTCATATTTATGTCAAAACATGGTATTTCATAAAAATAAATATGAACATTTATATTTTAACGTTAACTTGTAAAAACGTGATTTGGCATTTCAAGTTTTTCATTAAATTTTTGCTTTTTTTAATAGTATTTCATTAAATAATTCTGATGAATATTAGAATTTATAATTTCCCAATTAATTCATATATATTTTTATATATATTTTTTTAAGTTATAATTTTCTCAGACCATGGTTTTTAATGTAAGTATTTTGCTTGCATTTTGCACTTTTTAGCGGTTTTTCATTCAATGATGCTTATAAATATGAAAATGCATATTTTCAGAATATAACTATATAACTATTAAATTTATAATGAAAATTACATTTTTGTTAAAATATGATTTGTATGGTCATTTTTTTGTTTTTTTGCTTTTTAATGGTAATTATTTAAAGGTTTTCCGTGAACACATGCTTCTGAATATGAAAATTCATATTTGTATAATTATCATTTTGTTATGTAAAAAGTCAAAGTTTTGTCAAAAATTTCATTCACGGATTGCACATTTTAACGTATTTTTATTTAATTGTGCTTAAGAATATGAATATTCATATTTTTACAATAACAATTTTTATGAAAAACATTTCTGTTTAAACATATTTTGTCATGTCACCTTTTTTGTGCACTTATAAATAGTTTTAATGAAATTATGCTAATGAACTTGAAAATTCATATTTGTACAATAAATCATATTTTTAATAATAAAGGTAAACTTTTTTATAAACATAAAATGTGAAATTGTAATAAAAACAATCAATTTTGTATTAAAAAAATTTTTTTTTCATTCCATTGTTTATCATGTTTTGCATTGAATTTTTGGTCTTTTAATGGTTTTTAGTTAAATGATACTTATGAATATAAAAATCCATATTTTTACAATATTTTTATGAAAATGTTAATGATTTTTTTTTAATGAAATTATGGTTATGAATATGATATATAATATAAAAAAAAACATTTTATAAAAGAAAGTCAGATTTTGACATTTTTCATTTGAATTTGTGCACGTTTTAACAGTTTTTCATGAAATTATTTGGGTGAATAGGAAAATGTAAATTTTACCAATTAATTTCATATTTTTATTAAAAAAAGGTATATTTTTCTCAGCCCATGGTGCTTAATGTAAGTCTTTTGCTTACATATTGCACTTTTTAAACGTTTTTAATTAAATGATGAATAAAAAAATGTATATTTTCACTATAACTATCACATTTTTAATAAAAGAGTAATATTTTTGTAAAAACGTAATTTGTATCAATGTCACTTTATTGTGTTGCATTCACTTATGGTACGTTTTCAAAGGTTTTCAATGAACATATAATATATACTTTACAATATCTCATTTTTATGATTAAGGTAAACTGAGATTTTTTTAAATAAAATTGTTTCTGAATATGAAATGTAATAGTTTAATAAAAACAATAAATATTTTAAAAAAGTAAAAAAAAAAATTAACTTTTGATTGACGTTTTGCGTTGAATTTTTGTACATTTTAATGGTTTTTAGTTAATAATGCTTATGAATATGAAAAGTCATAATTTCACATTATGGCATTTCACAAAACTTGATTTGTCATATCACGTTTTTTTAATTTAAATTTTACACTTTTTTACAGTTTTTCATGGTTATTACTTTCAATATGAAAATTTATATTTTACCAATTAATTTCCTATTTATATAAGAAAAGTCATATTTATGTCAAAACATGGTATATCATGAAATCTTTTTCATTCACATTACACTTTTAACAATTTATTTGTGAAATTATGAATGTGAATATGAACATATTTTCACAATAACTTTGTGATTTTGTCATTTCACGTTTTTTATTGAATTTTTGAATTTTTTAACAGTTTTTTATGGAATTATTCTAATAACCATTTTTTACATATTATTTATTAATATTAATATACATTAATTAATATTTTAGCAATTAATTTAATATTTTTTTTATTAAAAAAAGTTTTTTTTTTTGCTCAAACCATGGTCGTTCATGTAAGTTTTTCACTTACATTTTGCACTTTTTTACTGTTTTCCTTTAAATGATGTTTATGTTTTGTTGTTATGTTTATATTTTCATTTTAACTCTAACAATTTTTTATAAAAATGTCACCTTTTTTGTCAAAAAATGATTTGCATGTTCATTTTTTGGGGCGTTTTGATTCACTTACGGCACTTTTTAAAGTTTTTACATAAAATCATATGATTTATATTTTCACAATTACTCTTATTTTTATGGTAAAGGTTAACATGTTTTTTATAAAATTATGATTTCTTAATGCGAAATGATATATTTTAATAAAAACAATCCATCATTTATTTTTTTTTAAAGTCACTTTCAAACCACTGTTTGTCATATCAAGTTTTGCGTAGAATCTTTGCACTTTTAATGGTTTTTAGTTAAATGATGCTAATGAATATAAAAAGTTATATTTTTCACAATTGTTTTTTAAAAACTTGATTTGTCATCACATTTCTTTATTAAATTATTTCACTTTGTTTTAAAAGTTTTTTTAATAAATTATTCCTTTGTATATAAAAATTAATATGAAAAAAACTCATATTTTTGCCAAACATATTTTTCACAATACATTTTAATAACTTGATTTGTCATGTCATGTTTTTTAATTATTATATTATTAAATTATTATTATTATTAATTATTATTATTAAAAATAAATTATTATTAGATATTTAATTATTTAATAATTGAAATTTAATTATTTCACTTTTTTTTATTTTTTTTTTTTACAGCTTTTCATTAAATTTTTCCTTTGGATATACAAATTCCTATTTAACCAATTTATTTTATATTCATATGAAAAAACTCTTATTTTTGCCAAGCATGGTTATCATGAAACCGTTTTCGTTCACTTACTGCACTTTTTTCAATGCTTTCCATGAAAATATGCTTCTGTAAATAAAAATTTATATTTTAGTAATTAATTGCAAATTTATGTAAAAGGTCATAAGTGTGTCAAACCATGGTTTGTCATGTGAAAGTTTTTGTTTACGTATTGCACTTTTTAATGGTTTATAAGGAAATCATGCTATAAAAATTCATATTTTCACAATAACTCATATTATTTATGAAAAAGTAAATGTTTTTTATTAAATTATGGTTATAAATATGAAATGTAATATTTGAATAAAAGCAATCTTTAAAAAAAAGATATAATAAAAAAAAAGGCATTTTTCTCAAACCTTTGTTTGTCATAACAGTTTTCGCGATGAACATTTGCACTTTTGTTCGATTTTTATCATGCCCAAACCTAATTCTTGGAGAGGTTTTCCATACGAACTATGAAGCTCGTGGTGCCGTTTCTGATATCAGGGAAGAATCAGACAGCATACAGAATGGAGCAATGTTCTTCTTCGGTTTATTGCATGCAACAGACAAGTTGCATGCAACTACATTGGAAAGAAAGCCTGACCTAAAGCTGTTTTCTGTTTGGATAAGAAGACATACTAGCCAGAGATGTGTGAGCACAGATAAAGACTCACTGTATACCTTACGTACTAACATCGTGAACATACTATAGACACTGAACAGACAAAGGAATGTGTGGGAACCAGTGTGGGAAATGTGTGATTGTTAAGTTTGTAATCTTGCGTACAAGTGTAGATTTATTCATTGCTAGAGACTCAAAGCATTTTTGTACGTCGCTCAGGATAAGAGCGTCTGCTAAATGCTGCAAATGTAAATGTAAATGAGCACCATCTTAACACTAACAATTGCCACTTTAAATCATTTACGATTCAGCATCACACACCAATAAAATAGGATGTTCTTTCCTGGGAACAGGATCGGTGATATAACTGCAAATGAAAAGATAAAGACAAAACAAAAACAACAGATTTCATTTCATTCCGTCCCTACATGCATATAATCCTTTATCATTACCATGCCAATCGAGGCCTTTATGGTCTGTCTTACCATCGTCATCAAACATGGCAACATACTCAATCTAATGATTCATGAAAAGTCATGTTTTTGACAAAATTAGATTTTTGATGTCGTTTTAATGTCGTTATTTCCCTTTTATCCACTTTTTTAACGGATTCTAACTGAATTACGGTTATGAATACTGTTAGATTTTTATCATGCCCAAACAAAACTTAATTCTTGGAGAGGTTTTCCATACAATCTGCGATGCCCGTAGGCCTTTCTGAATTCAGGGAAGAATCACACCACACACAGCAAATGCTTCCTCTTCAGTTTATTGCAGGCAGCAGAACGTATATATACACATACAGAGAAAAGAAACCTGACCTAGTTGTTTCCTGTTTAGACAAGAGGATATACTAGCTGGAGATGTGTGAGACCAGATAAGACTCCCTGTATACCTTACAGACTAACATCGTAAATATTCTATAGACACTGAGCAGACAAAGGAATGTGTGTGAAACAGTGTGAAAACCATTTACCACTAACAATGGCCACTTTAAATCATTTATGATTTAGCATCAAACACCAAAACATAGGATGTTCATCCGGGGAACAGAACCGGTGACACAAACCGCAAATGAAAAGATAAAGACTAACAAAAACAAACAGATTCGATTTCATTCTTTCCCTACATGCATATAATCCTTTATCATCACCACTCCAATCGAGTCCTTTATGGCCTGTCTTACCATCGTCATCAAACATGGCAACATACAAAGTATAATTCCAACAATCAATAAAAGAATCATTCCCAAAACAAAATAGTGTTCCACACTTGTAAACAAACTCTTAATCTTCTCAAAAAAACTTTGTTTAGCAGTTGTTTCACGTTCTCCAAGACGACGAGAAGCTTCAGTGATTTTTTTTAGTGCTTGTTCGATAATATGACCATCAGCATCATTATCGGGTATATAGGTGCAACAGGTAGAACCTACAACAGCACAAACTCCACCTTGCATAGCAGTGAGTTGATCTAAAACCAAGCGATTTTGAAGGGCAGTTAATCTCAAACCTCGAAGTTCCACTCTAATTCCTTGCATCATAGCTGTGGTGGCATTCATGAAAGAGATGAACTCATACCGGCTTACCTCAACTTCTGTCATCAGATTAACTACACCAACAGATGGAAAAAGAGATTCAAAAAACTTTTCTGTTCTTTTCCAAAGACGATATTCCTTAGTGACAGGATTATCTCTAGATATTGAACTAAATGTTGATCTTTCTTCTAAACTTCTTTTAGGCCTTCTACCACTTGTAATAGGCCTTACAATTAAGGCAGCATCTTGTAGCTGAATCAGTGCACACACCCCAGACCAGTCGCTTGGGAGAGCTGTATACACCCTATGTCTGCATATCCAATCTTTAACAACCAGTGTTCCCTGTGAACCTGGTATGCGCTCAAACGTACAGTTACTCTGGCAGTTAGCCAATATCCTGGCAAAGGTTATATGTCCTGCCAGAGCCTGCCTTTCTTTTTGTTGGACCGATATATATACACGGCAGTCCCTATTAGAATAATTAAGGGGTCGAGTCTCCGTAGTATTACAGTAAACTGACAGAATGGTTCCTAAAACTTTACTTCCTCTACTTCGGGAAACACAAGAAAGATGCTTAGGTATTTGGACTACAATGCCTAAACTAACAGGTGGCACAGAATTAAAACTAAGAGTTAAATTTATCTGGCTATAGTTTATTGAACATGTAAGACAGAGACTAGTGGAATTAGAAGCACCTTGGAGCACTTTACATGGACACTGCCAGACAGAGCCAGGACTGCTCATTGAAGACACACACTTCAACTCATCAGTGGAACTAGGTCCGATAGCAACAACTGGAAGCTCATGTGTGCTGTGAGGGATAAGTGTACATATATCACGTGAGCAGGACTGCCACAAAGCATCAGTAATTGTCTGCAATGTCCTGGCTCAGGCTGGATTTAAAGCTTCACACCAAAAACTACAGTGGGTGAAGAGAAAGGTCTCATATCTGGGCCATGTGATCTCAGAAGGCCAACGTAAGATATCGCAGGACCGAGTGCAGCTTGTGACTAGGTTTTCAAGACCTCAGACTGTGAAACAGATGCAGAGCTTCTTGGGACTGGTGAACTACTGCCGAGTATGGATCCCTGACTGCGCACAGCATGATAAAGTTTTGCGTAGTGCTATTGATCACAAAGCTCCTCCATCACATCCCTGTGGCTGTCAGAGGGACCTTGGGCCGCGATGGGGATCTTCAAACACTGAAATGTTTTTTTCATAATCATAATTTCATGTATAACCATTAAAAAAGACCAATAAGTAAATGGAAAAGTTAATGAATAGGTCACATGACAAATCATGTTTCGACAATTTTGAATTGTAAATTCAAAAAATCTGTAATAATTTACCGATATTTTGAAAATATAAATATTTATATTCATATATATATTTTCATGAAAAAACTTTAAATTTGCAATAATTAAACAAAAGAGGTAACATGACAATTCACGTTTTGAAAATAATGACTGTTTTTTTCATAAAAATATGAGTTATTGTTAAAATAAGAATTTTCATATGCAGACCCGTAATTTTATAAAATAAAATGTTAAAAAGTTTTAAGTGAACGAAAAAAGGACATGACAAATCATGTTTTTAAAAAATATGAGTTTTTTCATAAAACATATGATAGTTATTATTCAACATAAAAATATTTTTTTATGAAAACAAGTCATTTTTGTCAGAACATATGTCACTTTTTTCTTTTTCCTTCACTTACAGCACTTTTTAACAAATATTTATATGAAAAAGCCATATTATTGTCAGTCATGTCAATTCAATTCAATTAATTTTTATTTGTATAGCGCTTTTAACAATGAACATTGTCTCAAAGCAGCTTTACACAGATAATGTGGTGATTAAAAGTTATGTTCTTTATAAGTAAGTTTGTCCCTGATGAGCAAGCCGGTGGCGACTGTTATGACTGTCATGTTTTTTGGGAAAAAGTCATTTTTGACAAAACATGATTTGTCATGTTAATTTTTCGTTTACGTATTGCACGTTTTAATCGTTTTTATTGAAATTAATCCCAAGAAAAATAAAAATTATATTTTCAGAGAAACCCAATTTTTATGAAAAAGTAATATTTTTGCCAAAACATGATTTGTCATATAAACATTTCCATTTACATGTTGATCTTTTTTTAACGGTTATACATGAAATTGTGCTTATACAAATGAAAATGTATTTTATCAAAATAACTATCATGTTTTTATTAAATAACTCGTTTTTGTCAAAACATGATTTTGTCCTGCCACATTTTTGTTTTTCATTTACATTAAACCTTTTTGAAGATTTTTAATCAAATTGTATCTGTGGATGAAAATGTATATTTTTAAAATAATTTTTACATTACTATGAAATAATTTCATATTATTGTCAAACATTCAAACATAGTTTTTGTCATCTTTTTCGTTTATTTAATGCATACTCTAAAGATTTTTTATGAAATTATGTTTCTGAATATGAAAATTCATATTTAACGTCACCTTTTACTTTTTTGTTCACTTACAGTACTTTTTTAACGAATCTTTTTATGAAAAAGTCATATTAATGTCAAAATATAATTTGTCATCTCAAGTCTTTAATTTAATTATTGGACTTTTTAACGTTATTTTCATGAAATTATGCTTATGAATAATGATATTTTCAGAGAAACTAAAATTTTATGAAAAAGTCATAATGTCAGAACATGATTTGTCATGTCACTTTTTTCTTTTTCATTCACTTACAGCACTTTTTAACAAATATTTTTATGAAAAAGTCATATTATTGTCAAAACATGATTTGTCGTGTCAAGTTTTTAGTTCAATTATTGGACTTTTTAATGGGTTGAAATGAAAAAATATATATATTTCTGTCAGAACATGGGTCACATTTTTGTTTTTCGTTCACTTATAAGAACTTTTTGTTTTATTGAAAATTAATATTTTCATTCATCATATTTTTATGATCAAATGGCATATATAACATGTCACCATTCCTTCACTTATTGCACTTTTTAATGGTTGGTTATGAAATTATGATTATTGTTATTTAAATTCATATTTTCATATTACAAATCATATTTATTTATAAACCATGCCATGTCATCTGCAAGCAAAATTTTGTTTATGAAATGAAAATTCATATATTCGTAACGTTTTTATGAAAGACTCATATTTTTTATAAAATAATTCTTATGAGTATGAAAATTCATAATTTCATAATAATTTTGTCGTCATGTTTCATGAATTAATTTTTTCTTTCTGTAATGTAGGCTCGCAATACGAAAATTCATATTTTTATTATAACTATGTTATGAAACTAGTCATTTTTTTGTAAAGCCTGTTTTATGGCATTATTTTTGTTAACCTATTGCACCATTTTACATTTTATTGATGACATTTTGCTTATGAAAAAAAATATATAATTTCAAACCATGATTTATGAAAAGTAAAGTTTTTAACAAAACTTGATTTTTAATGACATTTTTCCCCCGACTTTTTATATCTATTGTACATATATTGTTATTATGAAAAAAGTGAAATTCTTGTTAAAACTTGATTTGTTGTCATCTTTTTAATTCCTTATTCCTTTTTTTAAAGGTTTTAAATAAGATTTTGCTTACTTTTATACTTATATGATGGTGACGACAAATTTATTTTGAAAAAAATGTTTTTCATAAAAGGTATGATAGTTATAGTAAAAATATGTGTTTTACTATTCAGAATCATATTTTTCAGAAAAAAAAACTTAAAAGGGTGCAGTAAGTGAAAATATTGACATGAAATATTACATTTTGACAAATATAACTTTTCATGATAATCTGATATTATAAAAATATAAATTTTCATATTCAGAAGCAACATTTTAGAAACATGACATGACAAAGTTTTGACAAAAATCTAAGTTTTTTTAATATAAAAAAATATGAATTTTTATTACCATGAGCAAAATTTTATTAAAAACCGTTAAAGAGTTGGGGGGGAAAAATGGCATTAAAAATCAAGTTTTGTTAACATTTTTTCATCTTTTGTAATCTATTGGAAAAATATGAATTTTCGTATTTGTTAGTGTTAAATGGTTTTCACACTGTTTCACACACATTCCTTTGTCTGCTCAGTGTCTATAGAATATTTACGATGTTAGTCTGTAAGGTATACAGGGAGTCTTATCTGGACTCACACATCTCCAGCTAGTATATCCTCTTGTCTAAACAGGAAACAACTAGGTCAGGTTTCTTTTCTCTGTATGTGTATATATGTATGTTCTGCTGCCTGCAATAAACTGAAGAGGAAGCATTTGCTGTGTGCGGTGTGATTCTTCCCTGAATTCAGAAAGGCCTACGGGCATCGCAGATCGTATGGAAAACCTCTCCAAGAAATAAAGTTTCGTTTGGGCATGATACAAATCTAACAGTTTTGGTGTCAGAAGTGGGATACTTTCCGGCAATATCCAAAAAGGGAAATCACGCATCAAGGTAAGTTTTAAGATACTTCCTTGTTTGCGGGGATTGTTCCGTTTGCCAGCCACTATAGGGCTTCATATGTGTTCGTGTCTTGGTTATGCATTAATTGTTTAATTAATGATAATTTCCTTTGGTGGGATGATTTCGTCGCGACATTGGTTTCCTCACCTTAGATGTAAGATGCAAGATTAGAAGACGTTTTTTACGGTCTGTCTAATATAGGTTATATTGTCTGAAGTATCCAAAAGAATCCACGATAATTTATATGGCCGAAAAAAATAGATAAATGAAAAATTAATTGTTAAAAAAAAAAAGTGACAGAAAAGTGAAAAGGAACTTGTCAGGGATCCACCAGCCACACCCTCTCTTGAGCCACACATTCCTCCTAGCAGCTCCCCGTCCTACTAATCACACACACCTGTCTCTCATCAGCTCACACTACATAAGCACACACTTCCAAACGCTCCCCGTCTGTTCTACCAGTTAGTCTGGAGAACTTCACTGGACCTTCTGACTGCTCTCTCTATGGACTACCTCTTTGTGGATTGTCACCAAGGACTTATCTCATTGTGGTTTTAGTCTGTGGATAAATCTTATGAACTGCTCTTTGCCTGTGCCTTCAGTGATCCTGTGCTTACTGCTGTGTTGGTTTGTCTACATTCCCTACATCAATAAACAAATCTTTGTTCTGTTGAACTTCGGCTTCTGCTCGTCCTTCCAGCCTGACAGAAGAACAGACCTTTACCGACCGGAGAATAAGGAAACCGAACAGCGTTACCTCGTTATGGATATCCAGTCCGATGACTCCGATGATCCGGTGAGAGAGCTAACCGAGGCAATCCGCGAAGCCTTCACGTCAGCCGCTTCCAGCCGAGCTGCACCACCGCTCGGAAGCCCGATGGCTCTCCCAGCCATTTTTTCCGGAAACACGGCAGAGTGTTGCGGCTTCCTGCTTCAGGTATCATTGTACATCGAAATGCAACCCCAGCAATTTCCCTCGGAGCGAGCCCGGGTTGCGTTTTTGATCTCGCTGCTCGCCGGACGTGCATTGGCTTGGGCGAGAGCGCTCTGGAGTGCAGAGAGCCCAGCGATTGCATCGTATGCCGCGTTCACCGCACACTTCACGGAGGTCTTCTGCACGAGCACCGGTCATACTTCCATGGCCGACCAACTCCTCGAACTCCGCCAGGGGGCGGATAGCGTCGCGGATTACAGCCTCCATTTCTGCACGCTGGCGGCACCTAGTGGCTGGAACCAGGCAGCACTGCTTGGGATATACAGAAGAGGTTTAGATCAGGAGCTTCAATTAGCGATGGCGACCTATGATGACACCCTGGGATTGGAGGCGTTCATACAAAGATCGATTCGCATCTCCCAACGCGTGAATGCCTGCCGCACTCCTAAAGTAGAATCCTCCCAAGCCTCTGCGCTATCTACAGCCTCAGGACCGGAACCCATGCAACCGAGCTCCCACAGACTATCCTCCCAGGACCGAGAACGCCGGCTGGCGTACAGAGCCTGCCTGTATTGGGGAGAACAAGGACACAGAGTCGCCCAGGGCCCATCACGTCCTCTGCGACCGATGGTGTGTGCTGTAGACTTTCCCTCTGAGATCTCGCATTTACCCAGGCTACCCATATCCCTGATAACCCCTTCTCTCACACTCTCTGTCTCCGCCCTAGTCGATTCCGGCTCCGCGGGGAACTTCATTTCCCAGGCGTGCCTAGACTGCCTCCAGCTACGCCGTGAGAGGGGGACTCACGAGCTTGCAGTCCACACCATTCAGGGACGCCCGTTGGGAAGGGGCTGGATCAGATACTGCTCACCCACCATCACACTCCGGGTTGGGGTGCTACATCAGGAGGAGATACGTTTCTTGGTGCTGGAAAACTCCACCGCTGAAATCATACTGGGTCGTCCCTGGCTCACTAAACATTCCCCCAGGTGTTCCTGGGACCCATGTGACATCCTTGAGTGGAGCCCCGAGTGCCTGAAGGACTGTTTACAACCACTCCCCGTGCCTCGCCAGAGACCGATAATTCTGGCGGCCACTCAGGTGGAGGGCGCTCCACAGGCCCCACAGGTGGAGATCCCGGCGGAATATCGGGAGTACGGAGACGTCTTCAGCGAGCAGGCTGCCACCAAGTTGCCACCCCACCGGCCGTGGGACTGTGCTATCGACCTGATGCCTGAGGCCAAACTACCCAAGGGTCGGATCTATCCCTTATCAGCTCCAGAACACCAAGCGATGGAACAGTACATCCGTCAGGCCCTCCTACAGGGTTTCATCACCCCATCCTCATCTCCTGCAGCCTCCAGCTTCTTCTTCGTGGGCAAGAAGGATGGGGGACTCCGGCCCTGTATTGATTACCGAGGCTTGAATGCACAAATCTCTCCACTGCCGTACCCGCTCCCCCTGGTTCCAGCCGCCCTGGAGGAATTACGAGAAGCCCGCATCTTCACCAAGTTTGATCTGCGGAGTGCGTACAACCTGGTACACATACGCCAGGGAGACGAGTGGAAAACGGCGTTCATCACCCCCTCGGGTCACTACGAGTACCGGGTGATGCCGTACGGCCTGTCAATCTCTCCGGCGGTGTTTCAACACTTTATGAATGAGATCTTCCGACCCTTCCTCCACCAGTTTGTGATCGTGTACATCGACGACATTTTGATCTACTCCCGGACGCCACACGAACATCACAACCACGTTATCCTATCCGGGTTCTAGAGGTGCTCCGGGAGCACCAACTCTACCTCAACCTCCCCAAATGCGAGTTCCACCGCTCGGAGGTGCAGTTCCTGGGGTACAACATCAGTGAAGCTGGCATCCGGATGGACGAGAGGAAGGTGGCTGCGGTGAGGGAATGGCCAGTCCCCACAACAATAAAGGAGTTGCAGAGGTTCTTGGGGTTCGCGAATTTCTACCGCCGGTTCATCTGTGGCTATAGCCAGGTCTCCGCTCCACTTACTTCGCTCCTTAGGGGGAATGCCAAGTCCCTCGCGTGGGACACCGACGCACAGGAGGCGTTTGAGGAACTCTGGCAGAGGTTCTGTGTCGCTCCCCTCCTCCATCATCCCGATCTCCAGGTCCCGTTCGTGGTGGAGGTAGACGCGTCTTCTACAGGCTACCCTTTCCCAGCTGTCGGGGAATCCGCCCCGGCTCTACCCCTGCGCCTACTTCTCCAAGAAGATGTCGTCAGCGAAACAAAACTATGACATCGGCAACCGGGAACTTCTCGCCATTAAACTGGCCCTGGAGGAGTGGAGGCACTGGCTTGAGGGGGCTACAAACCCATTCACCGTCATTACCGACCACAAGAACCTCCAGTATCTCCGTGAGGCAAAGAGACTGAACCCCCGGCAGGCAAGATGGGCCCTCTTCTTCACACGCTTCCACTTCCAGATCACCTATCGGCCGGGTTCAAAGAATGGCAAGGCAGACGCCCTATCTCGCCTGTACGGCCCAGAGGAGCCTACCGACCCTGTACCCATCTTGCCCCCCCAGTTAATCGTCTGCCCCATTGTCTGGGATCTCGATGAGGAGATCTGTCGTGCTACCCAGAGGGAGACAACACCCCCCGGGTGTCCAGAAGGTCGAACCTACGTTCCGCCTGAGTGTCGGCCTAACCTGTTGAAGGCTGTACATGAGGTCCCCGGTTCAGGACACCCAGGCAGGCGACGAACCCTCAGCTTAGTACAAGCCCAATACTGGTGGCCGGGCATGGCTGCCGAGATCGCCACCTTTGTCCGCGGATGCAGTGGTTGCGCCATGGCCAAGACCCCTCGGCACCTGCCCGTGGGCAAGCTAGTCCCCTTACCCATTCCACGACGACCCTGGTCCCACATCGGCGTCGACTTCGTCACGGACTTACCACGATCTGAGGGTAACACCTGTGTCCTTGTGGCTGTGGACCGATTCTCCAAGGCATGTCGTTTTATCCCTCTTCGAGGCCTCCCTACCGCCTTGGAGACGGCAGAATCACTCTTCCAACATGTCTTTCGCAACTTCGGTCTCCCAGAGGAGATAGTGTCGGATCGCGGCTCCCAGTTTACCTCTCGTGTGTGGAGGGCGCTTTTTCGTCTACTGGGGGTTACCGTTAACCTGTCCTCTGGTTATCACCCTCAGTCCAATGGACAGACCGAGCGCAAGATCCAGGAGTTGGGCCGGTATCTGCGTACATACTGCCACCAGGACCAGGTGGAATGGTGTCGGTTCCTCCCCTGGGCTGAGTACGCACAAAACTCCTTGCGTCAGGACACCACGGGTCTCACACCCTTCCAGTGCGTGTTGGGGTTCCAGCCACCGCTGTTTCCGTGGTCCGATGAACCTTCCCCCGTGCCGTCGGTGGACTACTGGTTCCGGGAGAGCCTCAAGGTGTGGGAATCGGCTCATACCCAGCTACGCCGGGCTGTGAGGGAGACCCAGAGGCACGCTGATGCCCGGAGACGTGAGACACCCACCTACCTGCCCGGGGACTTGGTCTGGCTGTCTACCCGGGACCTCCGACTTCAGCTCCCCTGTAGAAAGCTGAGCCCCAGGTACATCGGGCCCTTCAGAGTAGAGAGAAGGATCAATGAGGCGACCTACAGGCTGGACCTACCTCCCCGGTACCGCATTCACCCCGCTTTCCACGTGTCTCTCCTAAAGCCTTATGTTCCGCCGGCGTCACGGGATCCAGATGAGGCATCGGGGCCACCGCCTCCGGAGATCCTGGACCAGCCCTCGGTCTACTCGGTACGGGAGGTGTTGGACTCCCGTCGTCGTGCTGGCGGTCTGGAATGCCTGGTGGACTGGGAGGGTTACGGCCCGGAGGAGCGGTCGTGGGTGGCACGGCGGGATATCCTTGACCCGGCGCTCCTCGTGGAGTTTCATGCGTCTCATCCGCTACGGCCGGCGCCCCGGGGCCGGGGCCGACCCAGGCGGAGGGTCTGGGCGTCGAGAGCCGCCCCTGGGGGAGGGGGTACTGTCAGGGATCCACCAGCCACACCCTCTCTTGAGCCACACATTCCTCCTAGCAGCTCCCCGTCCTACTAATCACACACACCTGTCTCTCATCAGCTCACACTTTTGTTTTTCGTTCACTTATAAGAACTTTTTGTTTTATTGAAAATTAATATTTTCATTCATCATATTTTATGATTAAATGGCATATATAACATGTCACCATTCCTTCACTTATTGCACTTTTTAATGGTTGGTTATGAAATTATGATTATTGTTATTTAAATTCATATTTTCATATTACAAATCATATTTATTTATAAACCATGCCATGTCATCTGCAAGCAAAATTTTGTTTATGAAATGAAAATTCATATATTCGTAACGTTTTTATGAAAGACTCATATTTTTTATAAAATAATTTTTATGAGTATGAAAATTCATAATTTCATAATAATTTTGTCGTCATGTTTCATGAATTAATTAAAAAATAAATTTTCTTTCTGTAATGTAGGCTCGCAATACGAAAATTCATATTTTTATTATAACTATGTTATGAAACTAGTCATTTTTTTGTAAAGCCTGTTTTATGGCATTATTTTTGTTAACCTATTGCACCATTTTACATTTTATTGATGATTTTGCTTATGAAAAAAAATATATAATTTCAAACCATGATTTATGAAAAGTAAAGTTTTTAACAAAACTTGATTTTTAATGACATTTTTCCCCCGACTTTTTATATCTATTGTACATATATTGTTATTATGAAAAAAGTGAAATTCTTGTTAAAACTTGATTTGTTGTCATCTTTTTAATTCCTTATTCCTTTTTTTAAAGGTTTTAAATAAGATTTTGCTTACTTTTATACTTATATGATGGTGACGACAAATTTGTTTTGAAAAAAATGTTTTCATAAAAGGTATGATAGTTATAGTAAAAATATGTGTTTTACTATTCAGAATCATATTTTTCAAAAAAAAAAACTTAAAAGGGTGCAGTAAGTGAAAATATTGACATGAAATATTACATTTTGACAAATATAACTTTTCATGATAATCTGATATTATGAAAATATAAATGTTCATATTCAGAAGCAACATTTTAGAAACATGACATGACAAAGTTTTGACAAAAATCTAAGTTTTTTTAATATAAAAAAATATGAATTTTTATTACCATGAGCAAAATTTTATTAAAAACCGTTAAAGAGTCGCGGGGAAAAATGGCATTAAAAATCAAGTTTTGTTAAAATGTTTTCATCTTTTGTAATCTATTGGAAAAATATGAATTTTCGTATTTGTTAGTGTTAAATGGTTTTCACACTGTTTCACACACATTCCTTTGTCTGCTCAGTGTCTATAGAATATTTACGATGTTAGTCTGTAAGGTATACAGGGAGTCTTATCTGGACTCACACATCTCCAGCCAGTATATCCTCTTGTCTAAACAGGAAACAACTAGGTCAGGTTTCTTTTCTCTGTATGTGTATATATGTAAGTTCTGCTGCCTGCAATAAACTGAAGCGGAAGCATTTGCTGTGTGCAGTGTGATTCTTCCCTGAATTCAGAAAGGCCTACGGGCATCGCAGATCGTATGGAAAACCTCTCCAAGAAATAAAGTTTCGTTTGGGCATGATAAAAATCTAACAGTTTTGGTGTCAGAAGTGGGATACTTTCCGGCAATATCCAAAAAGGGAAATCACGCATCAAGGTAAGTTTTAAGATACTTCCTTGTTTGCGGGGATTGTCCCGTTTGCCAGCCACAATAGGGCTGCATATGTGTTCGTGTCTTGGTTATGCATTAATTGTTTAATTAATGATAATTTCCTTTGGTGGGATGATTTCGTCGCGACATTGGTTTCCTCACCTTAGATGTAAGATGCAAGATTAGAAGACGTTTTTTACGGTCTGTCTAATATAGATTATATTGTCTGAAGTATCCAAAAGAATCCACGATAATTTATATGGCCGAAAAAAATAGATAAATGAAAAATTAATTGTTAAAAAAAAAAAAGTGACAGAAAAGTGAAAAGGAACTAAAGACAAACAGACATTTGGAAAAGACTTCAAAAATTTTCAAAAGACTTCAATCTTGTTTTGGCTTTATAGTCTATTTTTTTCTCCTAGCTAACAAAATTTGTTATTCAATTGGAGAGATTGGATTACTTTTTTGTTTGATGACTGCGATCCCCCTGGTGCCTAGTGTTGTGTGTATTGTCTGTGTATTAAGTGTTGTGTGTCTGTTCTTTGTTCTGTGTTAAGAAGATGGGTCATAACGTTTCTCGCCCATTGCCGGAAGAAAATCCCAAAGATTGGATGTATAGGAATAGTGCCGGTTACTGGACCAATCCTTATTTAGATAATTTGGCAGGATGGAGTGAATGCATGTCGCAGGTAGATAATTTTCCTAGACATGGGTCATTTAAGACCCGCGATATGGAAAATGCGTATTCCATGGTGAACGGTGCATGGGGCGATCTGAATTGGGACTTCACTTATATGCGTGAGTCCTATGATAAATGGGTAAATATGAAGAAGTACTGGGACAAAGGTCCAGAAAGAGTCAATGCTTCTAAATGCTCTTTGAATAAGAAACAATCGCCTCCACCATACAATTCGACACCGTCTACTAGCCCTGGTCTTTATCCTGCGCTGCCTGTTGCTACATCTTTACAGCCCGCTTTTGCATTTGTACGAGAGAGAAATGAAATACATGTTAAACCAGCGAAAGCTAGTGATATTGATGCTATATGTAGGAGTCCTCCTATTCCAACTAACCTCACAAAATATGTACAGATCTTGAAAAGCCACACTCGGTATGCACAGTTAACAGGCCCTGATTTTAGAACTATTCTTTTGCGTACTTTGGGAGACGTTACAGAGGAGTTGATCATAGAAAAATGTCCGACCCTCGCGCAAGTTAATGATGCCATTACAGGTGAGGGCACGGCCGCGAACCGTCACCAGATGCAAATGTATAATGAGCTAAAGGATTTTCTGGATAACAAAATAGCATCCAAGTATGACATTTCACATGCAGCTAACACTAAGCAGGGTTTTAAAGAAACGCTGTCTGCCTTTGTGGTGCGTTTTAAAGCAGCATGGGAGAATGATTCTAAACTGCCAACTGATGATACACACAATGTGTTGTTTATAAATACTTGTTTGAATAACATGAAAGCTTCACGACAGACAGATTGCTCGAGAAGTTGGTAGATCGGTTCTGTGCTAGATTTAGAGATTTAGATGCCGCTGGAGGTTTTCAGTCCGCTTCTGGTTTAGTTAAGTCTGAACCCACTATGCTCTTTGCTGCAAAAGGAAGTGTTGCATTCCAGCCACAGTACAAAACTCAAGGAGGAGGTTTTAGGAAAAAGGGGAGGTGCAATTATTTTGGGAAGTCTGGTCATTGGGTTAAAACTTGTAGAAAGAGAATGGAAGATGAGAGAAGGGGCATAGCCACTTAGCGAGTAGAGAATGCAGACCACCATGCAGTTGTGCAGAGGCCCACACAGCAGAAATATCCTACTCAATGGACTTCTGCATAGGGCAGCCTACGGAGCGATGAACCCCATGATTTTTCGATGATAACTTTATCCTACAGTAATCACTCTTCGACCTTGCCTAATGTCACGTTGCGCATAGACAATAAAGACTATTGTTTTCTTGTTGATACTGGCGCAACCTGTTCTTCAATTGCTGGGGGTGAATATTCTGGTCCCATTTCAGGAAAAAGTATCCGCTCCGTGGGAATAGATGGGGGTTCCAATTTCATGTCCTGTAACTCACCTTTTGCCTGTAGTGACACCGACTGGTATAAATTTTTATCATAGCTTTACAATAATTCCAAACTCGCCTTTAAACCTTTTAGGTAGAGATATGATGCATAAAATAAGAATGGAGATTCTGTTTTTTTAAAGCATTGTCTCACTGTCTTTTCCTTCTGTCCTCATGCTCTCAACCGAGCCACAGCCACATCCGGAAGATTTTTTCCAAGGTAGTACAGAGGTCCTGCCTGATGAACCAAATTTAGGTGAAGTTAACCCTAAATTATGGGCCTCTCACAAAGATGAGGCAGGTTTAAGCCAGGTAAAACCATATCATGCACTCATGAAAACACACCATCCGATTTTTGTTAAACAATATCCATTGTCGAAAGAGAAGAATGTTGGCATTGCTCCAGTTATTGACAATTTATTGTCACAAGGTGTTTTGATCGAGACACATTCACCTCATAACACACCGATTAATCCCGTCTTGAAGACAGATCAAAAATGCTGGAGGTTAACACAAGATTTACGTGAGATTAATAAATTAGTTATTCCGTTAGCTCCTTTGGTGCCCGATGTAGCTACCATTGTTAACTCTATACCAGCGACTCACAGATTTTTTACTGTGATTGATCTTTGTTCTGCTTTTTTCAGTGTCCCTTTGGCCTCAGAGACGCAGACGCTTTTCGCATTTACCTATAGGGGACGTCAATTCACCTGGACCCGTCTTCCTCAGGGTTTTGTTGACTCGCCAGCCGTATTCTCCGCTGTAGTGCACAGAACTTTGGCTGATATACACCTTCCAGAAACAACCTGCGTTCTTCAATACGCAGATGACATCCTTGTCACTGGACTGACTGAGCAGGACTGCCACAAAGCATCAGTAATTGTCTGCAATGTCCTGGCTCAGGCTGGATTTAAAGCTTCACACCAGAAACTACAGTGGGTGAAGAGAAAGGTCTCATATCTGGGCCATGTGATCTCAGAAGGCCAACGTAAGATATCGCAGGACCGAGTGCAGCTTGTGACTAGGTTTTCAAGACCTCAGACTGTGAAACAGATGCAGAGCTTCTTGGGACTGGTGAACTACTGCCGAGCATGGATCCCTGACTGCGCACAGCATGATAAAGTTTTGCGTAGTGCTATTGATCACAAAGCTCCTCCATCACATCCCTGTGGCTGTCAGAGGGACCTTGGGCCGCGATGGGGATCTTCAAGCACTGAAATGTTTTTTTCATAATCATAATTTCATGTTTAACCATTAAAAAAGACCAATAAGTAAATGGAAAAGTTAATAAATAGGTCACATGACAAATCATGTTTCGACAATTTTGAATTGTAAATTCAAAAAATCTGTAATAATTTACCGATATTTTGAAAATATAAATATTTATATTCATATATATATTTTCATGAAAAAACTTTAAATTTGCAATAATTAAACAAAAGAGGTAACATGACAATTCACGTTTTGAAAATAATGACTGTTTTTTTCATAAAAATATGAGTTATTGTTAAAATAAGAATTTTCATATGCAGACCCGTAATTTTATAAAATAAAATGTTAAAAAGTTTTAATGTGAACGAAAAAAAGGGACATGACAAATCATGTTTTTAAAAAATATGAGTTTTTTCATAAAACATATGATAGTTATTATTCAACATAAAAATATTTTTTTATGAAAACAAGTCATTTTTGTCAGAACATATGTCACTTTTTTCTTTTTCCTTCACTTACAGCACTTTTTAACAAATATTTATATGAAAAAGCCATATTATTGTCAGTCATGTCAATTCAATTCAATTAATTTTTATTTGTATAGCGCTTTTAACAATGAACATTGTCTCAAAGCAGCTTTACACAGATAATGTGGTGATTAAAAGTTAATATGTTCTTTATAAGTAAGTTTGTCCCTGATGAGCAAGCCGGTGGCGACTGTTATGACTGTCATGTTTTTTGGGAAAAAGTCATTTTTGACAAAACATGATTTGTCATGTTAATTTTTCGTTTACGTATTGCACGTTTTAATCGTTTTTATTGAAATTAATCCCAAGAAAAGTAAAAATTATATTTTCAGAGAAACCCAATTTTTATGAAAAAGTCATATTTTTGCCAAAACATGATTTGTCATATAAACATTTCCATTTACATGGCTGTCTTTTTTTAACGGATTTTTTAACATGATTTTGTCCTGCCACATTTTTGTTTTTTATTTACATTAAACTTTTTTGAAGATTTTTAATCAAATTGTATCTGTGGATGAAAATGTATATTTTTAAAATAATTTTTACATTACTATGAAATAATGTCATATTATTGTCAAACATTCAAACATAGTTTTTGTCATCTTTTTCGTTTATTTAATGCATACTCTAAAGATTTTTTATGAAATTATGTTTCTGAATATGAAAATTCATATTTAACGTCACCTTTTACTTTTTTGTTCACTTACAGTACTTTTTTAACGAATCTTTTTATGAAAAAGTCATATTAATGTCAAAATATAATTTGTCATCTCAAGTCTTTAATTTAATTATTGGACTTTTTAACGTTATTTTCATGAAATTATGCTTATGAATAATGATATTTTCAGAGAAACTAAAATTTTATGAAAAGTCATAATGTCAGAACATGATTTGTCATGTCACTTTTTTCTTTTTCATTCACTTACAGCACTTTTTAACAAATATTTTTATGAAAAAGTCATATTATTGTCAAAACATGATTTGTCGTGTCAAGTTTTTAGTTCAATTATTGGACTTTTTAATGGGTTGAAATGAAAAAATATATATATTTCTGTCAGAACATGGGTCACATTTTTGTTTTTCGTTCACTTATAAGAACTTTTTGTTTTATTGAAAATTAATATTTTCATTCATCATATTTTTATGATCAAATGGCATATATAACATGTCACCATTCCTTCACTTATTGCACTTTTTAATGGTTGGTTATGAAATTATGATTATTGTTATTTAAATTCATATTTTCATATTACAAATCATATTTATTTATAAACCATGCCATGTCATCTGCAAGCAAAATTTTGTTTATGAAATGAAAATTCATATATTCGTAACGTTTTTATGAAAGACTCATATTTTTTATAAAATAATTCTTATGAGTATGAAAATTCATAATTTCATAATAATTTTGTCGTCATGTTTCATGAATTAATTTTTTCTTTCTGTAATGTAGGCTCGCAATACGAAAATTCATATTTTTATTATAACTATGTTATGAAACTAGTCATTTTTTTGTAAAGCCTGTTTTATGGCATTATTTTTGTTAACCTATTGCACCATTTTACATTTTATTGATGACATTTTGCTTATGAAAAAAAATATATAATTTCAAACCATGATTTATGAAAAGTAAAGTTTTTAACAAAACTTGATTTTTAATGACATTTTTCCCCCGACTTTTTATATCTATTGTACATATATTGTTATTATGAAAAAAGTGAAATTCTTGTTAAAACTTGATTTGTTGTCATCTTTTTAATTCCTTATTCCTTTTTTTAAAGGTTTTAAATAAGATTTTGCTTACTTTTATACTTATATGATGGTGACGACAAATTTGTTTTGAAAAAAATGTTTTTCATAAAAGGTATGATAGTTATAGTAAAAATATGTGTTTTACTATTCAGAATCATATTTTTCAAAAAAAAAAACTTAAAAGGGTGCAGTAAGTGAAAATATTGACATGAAATATTACATTTTGACAAATATAACTTTTCATGATAATCTGATATTATAAAAATATAAATTTCATATTCAGAAGCAACATTTTAGAAACATGACATGACAAAGTTTTGACAAAAATCTAAGTTTTTTTAATATAAAAAAATATGAATTTTTATTACCATGAGCAAAATTTTATTAAAAACCGTTAAAGAGTCGGGGGGAAAATGGCATTAAAAATCAAGTTTTGTTAAATTTTTTCATCTTTTGTAATCTATTGGAAAAATATGAATTTTCGTATTTGTTAGTGTTAAATGGTTTTCACACTGTTTCACACACATTCCTTTGTCTGCTCAGTGTCTATAGAATATTTACGATGTTAGTCTGTAAGGTATACAGGGAGTCTTATCTGGACTCACACATCTCCAGCTAGTATATCCTCTTGTCTAAACAGGAAACAACTAGGTCAGGTTTCTTTTCTCTGTATGTGTATATATGTATGTTCTGCTGCCTGCAATAAACTGAAGAGGAAGCATTTGCTGTGTGCGGTGTGATTCTTCCCTGAATTCAGAAAGGCCTACGGCATCGCAGATCGTATGGAAAACCTCTCCAAGAAATAAAGTTTCGTTTGGGCATGATAAAAATCTAACAGTTTTGGTGTCAGAAGTGGGATACTTTCCGGCAATATCCAAAAGGGAAATCACGCATCAAGGTAAGTTTTAAGATACTTCCTTGTTTGCGGGGATTGTTCCGTTTGCCAGCACTATAGGGCTTCATATGTGTTCGTGTCTTGGTTATGCATTAATTGTTTAATTAATGATAATTTCCTTTGGGATGGAT